>JAHZND010004627.1:0-13767 GCA_027744115.1 Acrocyrtus sp. NNG-2020 | reverse complement strand
CCATTATTTTAATGGATGATAGCTAATAAAATAGTTAAATGTCTGTGTTGATATGTTCTCCTTATAAAAATCCCATTTCTCCGGCTCCCACAGACACTGCCTGTGAAAGTGCATTAGCACCCTCGTAAAACTGGATTTTGGGTAGCCTATAGTAAAAACTTATACTCTGCTCATTTTTATTGTGACTTTGAAACATAATATGAGAGTGAAGTGAGATGAATTGTCCTGTTCTCCCATTGTAATACTAATTTTTTTCGATATATTTTTTAAGCAAATAAATGTCGAGAGGGATAAGAAAGAGCAGCCTATAGTGGCTGCGTGTACTTTTATACTGTCGGTATTTTTATTTTATCTTCTTTGGCAATGACAATGATTCTCGCTCGGCTCACAAAAAGGAGAGCCTCACAATTCACAAAAACAGTTTTAAATTATGGGTAGGCTTATATTGCAAATCTCCAGTTAGCAATTTTCCTTTTGGCTGTGTGTATTTTTTAACAAGAAAATGGCTGTGCCCGACAAGCACGCACTCCGAGAAGAATGGAATGGGGTAGGTATGTTCTAGCCTAGACAAAAGAATGATGGAAAAAGGAGAAAAGATATAAAAGCCGTCATCGTGGTGATCATGAAAAAAGGAGAAGGAGGTAATTACCCATCATCAAAATGGAATTAACTCAAGGAAAACACGAGGAATACTTAAAGAAAAGGGGAAAAGGAGTAAATTAAAATGGGAAGGAGGAAAAAAAAGAAGTAGCTCGGAGAATAAGAGGGAAGATGTTTTGGATGTGTGTGTGCTGCCGTAAGAATCTTTTTAGAGAAGACGAAGAAGAAAGAGGAAGATGATAGAAGCTAAAAGGATTTCACTCAACCATCCATCCAGTCATCCGATCTTTTTTGCTCTTACGTTTTTTAGCTCTCTTTTTCTCATCTTAGTCCCCTTTTTTTACACACAAATGTAATGATAATGAATGGCGGATTTCTTTTCTTTTTTCTCCTTAAAAAAAGAACTCATTTCGCCTCGTCTCTGGAGAAGTAATGTGATACTAAACCCTTTCCATCTTCTCGCTTCGTTCAGGGTTATTAAATAAGCAGGGATTCTCTTGAATAAAATAATGAAGAAGGCGGCTCCTGGATTTTACTCAGGAGAGAAGAGAAGGAAGTAAAAGCAAAAAAAAGAAGAATGATCACGTGAACTGTGAAGATTGTGCTATGGTGGTAAGAGCTATGCCTGGAACTTATCTATGAAATTGGTGTATTGCGTACTGTTTAATTTCTAGCTTACACGATAAGTTAAAATTGATGAGAGGGATTAGTGAGATAGAACACACAATTCCATCTTGCTAATCCCTCTCTGACTGAGTAAAAGTTAGAGTAAAACTTTCAAAATAAATTTGCGGCGTTGAAAAGTGCATCTTCACACTAACAATAAATGGACTATTTGCGACTTGCGACATGACCTTACCATTTCCAATCAGAACAAACGCGGAGCGACTGTTGACTGTAGTTCGGTCTCCTTTTGTTGCCTCATTCTGTGAAGTACGCAAGAAAAAAAAAACCTTCATTCACTGTTTACGGTGCAGAAGGATAATGCGAAGGAAGACGGCAACACAATAATTACTTTCTTTTCATTTCACTCCCCATTCATTTGATGACAGTTGCGAGTATGCGTACGATACGCTCACAGTGTAGAGTCTTATTCCTTCACGTAAAAATTTGTTAGATTGAAATGAATCCGCCAAACAATGGGAAAGTTTCAGCTGGGCTGAAGCTCTATAGCTTCCGAAAATTCCATTGATACGATACAGCGCCTTATTTCTTGTTGTTGTTTGCTGTTTGCTTCCAAGAGATACGAAACACAGACATGTTCCCCTGCTAAAGGCTCTTTTCCTAATCTATAATGAATTTTACGAGAATTCCATTTTGCATTTTGGGTATACCTCTGCCCCAGGCGTCGTCCTGTCTATTGATTTCTGCTCGGTCAATGCGTTCCACCAATAACTTCGTTTTCCTTTCAATGAAAAGACAGATTCGAAACGGGCTCCTGCTGATTCTGGTGAGCTACTGACAGACTAAGGAGCTTAGAGCTTATCTGGACACTTTTCTGATGCAGTGCATTTCGACAGAAAAGCATAAGTTGGCTTCCCATTTTTATTTCATTCTCAAAAAAATATTCATAAGAATGCCTTTCATAGAAAGGTCAGATGTTGAGGCAATTGCCTGAAACTAGTTTAGCGGAAAATTACATTAGGTTTTGTGAGGCAATAAGAATGTGTATTTTTGAAATTTCATAATAGAACTGAAAATATATATTTGTGCTGACTTAAGAAAAAAACCAATTTGTAATTGTGCTCGTTTGTCACCGCAAGTAAAAGGTATCCCAATGGGATCACTGTCAGCCATTTTAATGCTGAAGAGCAGATGAAATTAGTCATGATATGTCCTTGATTATGCGAGTGCGGTATGGCTTCGTTGTGTAAGCATGCCTCTAGCATGACAACTCATGATTGCGTTACAAAAAACTGGAGAAAAGTCCTTGGAGGTCTCGTCTCTCTTTCAAAGGAATGTTGTTAGCTCATGGGCTGTAAAAGTATTCCAAATTACATATATTCCTCTGACTGGCTGAGATTCACTGGAGACATGAGACATTGTTAAATTTGGAGACTGGAAAAAAAATTCTCCAGAGAGTTCCATATACATTTTCCCTAGCACACAATGAATGTCTATTTTTCCCTTGTTTGGCCCACAGTTTTACAAATAACAAGCCATAACATTACTGCATTGCACCTTTGGCTCTCCTTTTCCCAGTTTTCAAAACATTTTTCAAATCCGCTCAAGCGAGAAATGAGGTTCAGTCCATGTCCTAGTCCAATCCAGAAAAGCAGTCCAGTCCAATTCAATTTGGATTTTTTTGATGAGCCAACTGGCTATGCAGTATGGAGACCTTTCCCTTCACGGAGAGTAGGGGAAGAGGTGCATCACTCGTGCAAGAAGGAATCCACTTTTTTTCAGCAATTCCCCCGTGAATGTTAAGCGCAGTCCTGCATTACTACGACAAAAGGTATAAATTTCGATGAATTGCTGAATTGAGAGAGGAGTTAGTGCGTGAAATCCCTTTTCATTGTGTCCTTTTTATTTCTCCTTTCCTCCTTTTTATATTTCCTAATGACGGCTCTCATTGCGTTTCGGGTCTTTTGTGAGAAAACGTCTGGAAAATGGAACTTGGTCCTTTTTTGAGACTATTTTTTTTCTGGCTTGTTCCACATAGAAATTACTGACAAATTGATTCGACGGCTTAGGAAAAAAAAGATGAACGTGTGAGAATGTTGACGGGCTGTGTCACTCTGATTTGGATGTGTACACTAAACCAGACACAATGTCATACCTGCGCATATTTCTCTTTCCACGGGATTTCGAGCGTGATTTTGAACGGGTGGTTGGGTTCCCTTATACAAGTATAGATTTAAGGGTCCGTGTCATGTTCAAGTTCATACTCAGTCAGAATTGTGAAACGAGTCCCTTTTTTATTTTCACTTGGAGAATATGTATGACTGCGTGAGGGAACAGTTGATCCAGTTGCGTGCAATTGTAACTGATCCAAAAGTAGTGATTTTCATCCTCTCTGCACTCTCTTTTGAATTGAGTAGATTGAAAAGCCTAAATCAACATTTCGTGTTATTTTATAAAAGAGTGCAAGCTCATGCGTATTCCATCATTTTTTTTGGAAATGATCCAGCTCAATAAAAAAATAAAAAAATGTGCTGATGGTATCATTTAAGGGTCCCATTAGCTCACCGAACAATTGTAAATGGTCTCTATTTTTACATACAGATTCAAAAAAAATATTTCGTTTTTACTATTCAATTTACCCACGCTTAAGTTACGCTCCTGCCAGCTTTTGTGTTTAACATGATGAATGGATATCGAATGTTCATACATACTACGAGCAGTTGCTCTTTGGTCAGTCCCCAGCTCTTGCTCCCCCCAAAAAATAATGCCACACTGAAAAGATATCATTACGCGGGGTAATTTGAGGGTGCACTTAATATTTAAATTCAGCTCATGCAGAAGCACCAATTTCCTGCAGTGGAGACGGAGACAGCCACAATCGCAATAAAAAAGGGATTATTGGCGCAGTTTTACTTAGGCCAACTAAGATATAGCATTCTTCACTAATGGATGAGAGTGAATTTTTTATTTCAAATTTCGCCGCAGCTTCTGCAAAAAGCTGTAGATATGCGGTTTTGTAGTAAGCGACTCAGAATTCATTAAGAAGGAATCCATCATCATTTACCGCAAACGGTGAGATAGGATTTGGAGTGGATTAAGTAGAGACTACGAGCTGATATCAGAAGCAATCATTCGGATTGATCAATAACCAGTAAAGAACCATTTCTATCATGCAACCCTCCTTTAGATTGACCTTTGATCGACCAGTTTTGGTTTTTTTTTTCGCGAAAGGAAAAATACTCTGGCAAAAATACTTTAAGAGAAAAAAGAGTGATTGATCTCAGAGGTGAATTTTATTATCCATTCTTTATTCCGTCTTCCATTCTTGGTAGCAAAAATCCAAGAATCCAGTTTTTTGTGGAAAGGCTGAAATCGAGCAACCGAGGAATTTTATGATGACGCTGATTATGCCAACCATGACGTAAATTTTGTTTTTGCTGCAGTAGCGAGAACAGTAGCAAAGCAAATCAGATTGACGGCCGGAATATACCTGTAAAACTCAACAAACAACATTTTCGCTCAGGATTACTTAATCGATTGAACATAAAAATGATTCTGTTTTTTTGCATTAAAAAACCACGATTAGAGCTGAGTCAGAGTTGCGGTACGACCAAAACTTAAGTGAATTTTTTATAATTTTTTTTGTTAAAATTCCTTTCCGCTCGTCCACCGTGATTTGTTCGTGACTAGACTGATTCCTTCTGAAGGCTTGTTTACTCTTTATCCTCTCTCTCTGATGGGAATTGTAATTTTTCGGAGAAAAAAATTATTAAAATTTTATAAGCAATGAACCTTTTTTTTGCTATTTACTTTGCCCACACTCGTTTTTCTTTTCGCTTTTGCTTACGTGTCTCTCAAATGGATGGCACGATAAGTAAAACGAAAAACTTATTTTTTTCTTCCTTCCTTTTCTTCCTACCACCAAGCAGCTAATTGAATTGCATTGTTTTTTATGTCATTCCGAAAAATTTAGTGCTGGAAAAGTTGCGAACTCTTTGAGCTCAAAGACAACAAAAACAGCGGGGAAGATGGGAGCTCTTCTTACTTGTCGTCGGACGGTGGATACCCTCAAGGGGAAATTAATGAAGCGTCGAGGGAAATAGCACCGGTGGAATCCAGAAATGATGACGGCAAAGACAAACAATCAGACCATGGCTGTGCCACACTCGACGCCCAACAATGTGTAAGCTTTGTCACTTTTTTTTCTGTTTTGTTTCTCCACGACCTTTACACTTTAGACAGAGTACACAATTTCGCAACACTTTTGCCAGGAGAAATAAAAAAGATGTGTGGAAAGTTGAGGAAAACTCAATTTTGGAGTTTTGGTCATATTTCTCTGGAAATATTAAATAAGATTAGATTGACACTTTATTAATGGAATCTTTTAGCTGAAGAAAATGGCAAGAATATTTTTTTTTCGCAAAAAGGGTACTTATTTGAAATTAGTAGAGGGCTGAGGGCTGATACGTAAAGTTTGGTGGAAAAATGTGCCATTTGTTATACTCAGAAGGAGCCTTCCGGCAAAGCTGCGGCAAATTGGCAAACTTTCTTTCTGCGCAAAAAACCAGATAATACTTTACCTGTTTCGCTCAAAAGATTACATTTTGCACTCTTTCCTTTCGTCGAACTTTCTTAAAAAGTAATTTTCACAACTCATTTTGTTTTTTTCTGTGTGTAGCTGGCTGGCTGCAAGGTTGCGTGCTCGTTTTACGAAACGTTCTCAAGTAGGAATGGAGCAAGTGTTGGGAGCAAGGAGGAAGGAGAACAGGAGCCAAGAACTTTTAAAGGAGATCCGGTTGTTGCCACGAAGCATGAAACCGTCGTGAAAATAGTTCCGGGAAAAATCACTTGGCCTCCTTCCTCATCCTCCGCAGAGGAAGAAGTGGTTTACGTGGTCATTCAAGAATATCCGGACAGGAAATGGAGGCAAATTGCTCAGGTACGGAACTATTAAGAGGAAATTTAAGCATAAAGAAAGTTGAGAAGTAGAATTCCTTTAGAGCCTCGTTACATATATCTGCGTCCCAATTGCGATATTACTTCTCGCAAAATTAGAGAAAGGAAGGCAGTTTCTCATGAAATGTGTTTGTTGCGTGAACATTAAAACAGACAACAGAAACGAGCATCGACATCCCAATGGAACTTACATCCGCGATGAGCACCAAACTTCGTTCCGTCCGTGTTCTGGTAGTAGGGCCTGAAGGCCTGCAGTCTGTGTACAGTCCCGAGAAAGTCCGAACTCCATTGGAACCGGAGACAACGTCTGATAAGAGCACCCACTTTGGGAAAGAAAGTGGGACAGTTCCTGCGACAACTGCACAGACAAAGAGTAAAGGCGGAGAAGTAACTGCATCAGAGTCAGATGATTCCAGCTCTCCACTCAATACTAATGATCACTCGGAGACTGATCCTGTTGATCCCAGTATAACAAGCTCCACTCCCACTGAGACCATAACGTCCCACTCTCGTGGAGCCGCTTCACTCACTCCATCAATTGATAATGGGCTGCATGTGGAAGGTCCTTTCTCGTTCGAGCTGAGAGTAGTCTCGTTAATCCATCAAAAGTCACTTGTTATCGCGGAGCTGAAATGGGACGAGATTGGGAGCAATCCAAGCCAGGAGTACTTGATTACTTGGGAATTAACTGGCGGCGGGCTCAAGGGTCATCTCGTGACTGACTCAACATCTGTCACCCTCAGTTTGTGGCCTGACACCACTTACCAGATCCAGGTTGGTGTGATCAACTTAGCGAATAAAGCGATACAGCTAAAATATTGATTAAATTACAATAAAACTTTCCAATCCCATTTATCATTTTGGGGAAAGTAGGTTAGAAAGAAGATACTTTTTTTTTCTGAGAGAGTGTATCTGAAACCTGTCACACAATTTTCTCTTTTTGCAACTTTGTAGGTCTCCCAGTTTCTTCTCAACTTGGACGCTGACGGAGAGCAACCAGAAAGTTCCACTTCCTCTACTTCCATAAAAAGCCTGCCATTGATTGTGGACACGAGTGAAGCCTCCTACCCGATGGAAAAGCCCTCTGCTCTTCTCAGCGGTAGCATTGAGGAACGGGAAGAGGACGAGGATGACTACGAGGACGAAGATGTATCTTTTCGTGAAGGAAATGAGACAGGGGGAGAGGAGGAAAACCATAAATCCTTCACGGGAGGATTTCTCAACATGACGCTCCTTTTAGCCATCGCCATTTCTGCTCTCATCTTTGTCCTCGTGATCCTCACCGTGGCTGCTTTTACTTGGACCAAAATGAGAAAAGTTTCCGCGGAGAATGGATTCAGTGACAGTTGTACCAGTCCCATGATCACTCCAACAAAAAACTGCGAGAGGAAGGAGGGATACTCCTTTGCCACCGAGCCGGAGCCTCTTCTTTCTCAGGAAGACTGCTTCTGGGAAGAATATTGCCATGTTCCATCTCCGGTCTACTACACCACCACTATCCCCAGCCACCATTCCCACTCCTACTACTCTCCTTACGAAAAACGAGGTAAATACAATTTTTTTTCACATTTCCCGAATATTGAAAAAAAAATTCGCCAAAAAATTCGACACGAATGCGGTTTTCCAGCTCACTCATAGTTTAGCATAAATAACCTATAAAAATTTTGCCTGAATTTTTGCTCAGCCCTTTTCCTCCCTAATGAATCCAATCAGTTGCAACCCTCTCAATACTTATCTCTTCGGTGGGCACATTAACTCCTCCTTATTTGCATACAATGCGCACATTACGCAACACTGCCAGTGCAAACGAGCAACTTTTTTTCCTTCTTTAAAGGTGGTTGGGCCATAAAACCGAGCGAAATAATGTTAAAAAGATAAAAACCGCTTCATTGCCTGATGGGTAGGTAGAAGCGTGGGAACTCGCATTATTTTGCAGTTAAATTGCTGGCATTATTGGCAGCTCATATGGGGTGGAATTTCTAGTAATTTTTTTTTGCAAATGGAAAGATAGCTGAAACTATCTTTTTTTCAATGGATGGGGCACACTGAGAAAAAAATTGCTGGTGGACCGCATTCTATCCCATTTTTATGGATGTAATTAAATATCATTTTGTAAAAAAATGCTCTGGTATTTTGTTTTGCAGGCTCTCCTCCTACGACTGTATCGGTAATTAGCACATCGACAAGAAGTCCACCTTCCTCACAAGTAGCTCCGTGCTCATCCTACCTATTGGCAGCTCATATGGGGTGGAATTTCTAGTAATTTTTTTTTTGCAAATGGAAAGATAGCTGAAACTATCTTTTTTTAATGGATGGGGCACACTGAGAAAAAAAATTGCTGGCGGACCGCATTCTATCCCATTTTTATGGATGTAATTAAATATCCTTTTTTTATAAAAAATGTGCTGGTATTTTGTTTTGCAGGCTCTCCTCCTACGACTGTATCGGTAATTAGCACATCGACAAGAAGTCCACCTTCCTCACGAGTAGCTCCGTGCTCATCCTACCTGAACTACTACAGGGGGACGGATGAGGGTGGCTGTCTATCGTCTAATATGGCCTATTCTCTCCTAAATGAGTCGACCGCGACTGCCTCTGGTGAACTGGGTTGTCCATCAAGATCATCTGGCGGATTGCATTAAATAGACTGCACTCCCTTTTTAATGGGTAGGGAAATTTTATCGCGGTGGCCAAAAGTACAAAAAAATGAGGACTCTTCACCGGAGCTGACTTTTTCGAGCGAGAAGACGTAAACCACTTAAAAAGCGAGGACTCGTTGGAGTTTTTTTTCGAGGGCATCCCACTGCTTAAAAAAAGAAGATGCATTTCATTATGAAAAAGGAATAAAAAAATCAGAGTGGATTTCTATTAGTGTGAATAGTATCAATTAAATTGCCATTTTACTGGTGCAACGTATATAAGAAGAAGGAGAATATATGCCTTGAGGCTAGTGAGATTTCTTTTTTTTGCCTTCTGTATCACCTCCTTTTTTGTGTTAAAGTGTAGCATGCTAAAGTACTGCGTAATTCGGGGGTGAAGCTACGAAAATAATTATTGTCATTATGCCAGTTCAATTGATTTTAATTGTTTCTGTTGAACTGTTCGTCGCCCACTGCATAATTGATATCCGTCCACGGTTTGATTTTCCTACCCGGAATTGTTTTGACTGAGTAATACCTTGTGAGTAGTAGTTTTAATCTTTTAAGTGCGTTCTCTTTACTTATATATAAATGATATATGTGTCTAGTCGAATTTTATTTAAATCAGTTAGAAATAAGAAATTGTGTGCAGTAATACTACTTCGTGTGTTGAACAAAAAGTTAGTTGAAAGTAATATAAAAACAAGTAATGTCACTTGAAAATCAAAATAACTTTAACTGTGCTCATAATTATTTTTATTTTCAGCATATAAAAGAATATCAGTCAAGTCATTCGGTTTTCCGGGCCTTTGTGGCTACTTGCACTTCGCTAAAGAAATAATTTTGATGGAATGTACGATACTGACTTCTACGCCAAAATATACTTAATATTAAAATTGTATAACTATTATAGAAGAAGATGATAAGATTCAGTTTCGAATGGCACGTTTTGCTAGTCACTAGTGGAAGGTAGTACATTAGTCGGTTAAAATTAACGTAAATCAAGAAGCATTTTTACTAAAAGAACATAATTCAGTCCTGATAACCGTTACAGAATTCGAATTCATTTGAGCCCTATACACTAAAAATTGCATGGCTTTTAAAGTGATACATAAGTAGAAATGGCAAAAGTAGCCTACTAAAATAAATTCAGTTTATTTTGATTTAGATCTTTATTATTAAGATCTTTAAAACCTCTTGAGTAGCTACTCATATGCATCTCCTGATCAGTTTCCAAAAGACTTATTTGCTACTTCGCTATCGTAAAGCTAGTTAATTTTTTCTGCGAGCAAACTTGCTGCCAACAAATTCACGTAGCCAAACAATAATTACCTACGTACAACGTACGGAACGTCGTTTTATCTCGATATGCTTTTTTCTCACGCAACTGTCATGTCATTTCGACTTTGCTCACTCAATCATCACACAAAGCTAGTACTTCTAATGACAAAGGTGATTCTGGCGTACTGCTACTCTGGCTTTGGCTCTTAATAATTTTTTTACATTGTTGTGCCTACCACTTTCCTGCTACCACTTTTTCGCAGACTTGGCTTAAGTAAACATGACACCCTGGGTGGCCCGTAATGAGTACACTATCAAAAGTTAACATCAACTTAATCGCGATAACATATCATAAAAAGGCTCAGCAACAATGATAAAAAGAGACTGATGCAATATGTAAAAATTCACCTGCGAATGAAAGGCCACCATCATCAACTTCCACCACAACCGGATCGGGGCTAGAAGGGAGCACCAAAAAGAAAAAAGGTAAATTGGCATTGGCGGTGGCAGTCTTGTCGTAACTAATAATTGTATTTCGTAGGTCGCTAGTAAAAGGTAAAGCTGACAAGTTAAGCAAACCGACAAAAAAAGTGGAAAACAATGCAAATGCCATTTTTTTGATGTCCTTCCCGAACTGCTAGAGGAGTGAGCAGGTTTCTTTCCTCCTAAAAGGTGATTCTGGGAGAGGAAGGAATGTCATATCGTGTCTCCTCTCTCAATCCTATCAAAATTGTCAGATGACATGATATGACGATGTGACGAAAAGGACGGAAAAGTAGCGGTGTAACGAGGTAGTGGCGGATCCATGCAAAGATAACGAAAAAGGAAGCCGACACATGAAACCCTTTCATAACGAAACCTAATCCCCTGTGTACAAGTATAATGGATTAAAAAGCTCATTATTTAGCTATCTTTCTCCTCCCTTTATCTTACGTAGGCCGATACATATATTTTTTGGCTGTCAGCACAACTCCCTAGCCCAACTTAAACATTTTATCAAACTGCCTCTTTCAGAAGAAGTGAGTTTAGTGTGAGTAGGCCGGAGACAATCCCTACTTTTATCAATTTTAAATGACCCTTTGTACCAGTTAACCAGTTTCGTTGAGGTAGTCTGCGCTAAAACGCTCAACAACCGAAGAGCTATAAGATTGTAGAAGAGACTTCGATATCACTTCAGTAACTGATATGCAGATAACATGTTGCTCTTAGAAGTTCAGACTCATGATACCTTTCCTACTTCTGATGGGAGCTGCCATCCCTAAATTCAAGAGTAGATCCTGAACGGGGTCATCAGATTAGTAATTAACTCACAGGAAGAATTTATGCTCACATGATTTTCATTATTAAGGTAGTCCAATATGCTAAATATAGCATTACCCCAAACTTCAATTCAAAAGCATACCAGCTTCAACATTGTTAATTCTCGGAATTACCAAACAATGCCAGCTAGAAAAATAAAATAGCATTGCCTTTTTACTCATTTTTTACAGTAATTCGAAGAAAATTGTGATACAGTATATGCTTTTATGATGGAAGTTGTCACTTCGCGGTAGTCATCGAACTAGACTTGCTAAAAATGAACTAGAATTTTGAGTACGATAAAGTATGAAGGCTGGGTTAGATTTAAATTTTTTCCCTTTTCGCACCATCTAAAATCATGGCACCAGTTACAGAATTTTCCAGATCGCGAACGTGGTTCATTCTATTGAGCTTTCTGTACGTGCCTGCCTCCTCATCAATGATTAGCATTTGCACGTCAAACACCACTTACAAGTATGATATAGACCAGTGTCCAGGGGGAATTCAGCTGCGAAATATAAACCGCTGGGTAACCAAATCCCACTCAAGACTGTGTATTTGTGGACAAGGCTCGTAAGGATTTGATCGTATTCTAAACAGATTTAAAAATCGCTTTAACTTAAAACTTGAGTGGGTAATTTCTTATTAAATCGGTGACTGTTTTTTTTAGAATACTTCAGTTTGACGGCGAAGACCAACCATGGCATGAAAACGTTTATCCTATAGGCTTCCCCTTGAACTTGAAAACATTCTTAGGATCCTGGAAGCACTATAGCTTATCTGGTGACAGATGTGAAGCTCTCCAGGAGAAGACAGTCCATCCAAGTGTGTTGCTTATCGACGGAAGGGTATTTGAAAATCCACAGAACTTTCCTTCAAGAGCAATTGAGCTTATCACCGAGCCCACTGAACACAAGCGTATCTGCGGAAGTTACTCCATCCAAATTAAGCGTGGAATAGATAGTAAAAGTGCACTAACAGTTCAAGATATCTTAAAGACAATATTAGTAAATACAAACGAACCCGTTCTAATTTCTCCCGACTTGGAAAACAGACCCTTTCATAAGGTCTGTGCATTTGATGAAGCTAGACCGGAATTTCTGGTTAGCAAATACATTTCCACTGAATGGAACACTACAAACATTGCAGCAAGCTGCAGATCGGGCACCATTGAGCCTTTCATACGCAGCCCGCAAATGTGCAACGCGGCATGCGAAACGAATACCAATACCAACACTACTGCAAATGCAAATGCTACCACCAACCAACCTCCAAACCCGAACAAGAGGGTTGCCTCCTTCATAAAGTTTTTCGAGCTTATGGCGGAGGTCTCTCTCCGCATGAAATATTCCGAAAAGCGCATACCTTTCATAAAGGACAGTGAGCCCCACACCGCACTTCTCCAACTCAGTAGCCGCCTGTTCTTCCGAGCATTTCCGAACGTTGTCAAGTGGGAAACTTTGCTCAACGCTGTAACAATATTTGGCGTCTCCTTCGAAGGTCTAATTCCAAACAAGATGGACACAGAACGATTTGATCAGATTAGGCTTGCTCTTGGACGCTGCACCCTGCAGCAAGAAAGGGACCGCAGGAAAAATACCGAGCTTTACAAACAACTCTGCTCAGCTCTCCCTTCTCAACTATCAGCCGCATCCAGCGCACCTCAATCGAAATTGAAGCGACAAGTCCCCAAGCCTGCGGGAAGTATATCGTCCCTTTCTCATTCTAGAATAACCAGAAACGCCACATCCCCTCCGCCTCCTTCCCCAAGGGTTTCAATTGTTCTTCCAAAAGCTACCCCAGAGTTCAATAAATTAGTTGATCTGCTCTGGAAAATGGTACAGTTTGCCCAGATGAAATGCCTCAGCACATTAGAACATCATCCAAACGTTCATCACTATTTCGTTGAGTCAATGGTAGAAGTATTTAGCTCACCGGCTGTCCAACTTATCTGGTTTAGCAACCTGGAGAGGGTGGATAAAGCCATGCTATATATTTTACCTGAGTTGCCTGATAATACTCTCCAAATTATTGACGGGATTTTGGCAAGAACGGAGTACTCTACATATTATAACTTGCTGCAACGCCCGAAAATTCAGTGAGTACAATTACCGTAAAAAATTGCGCATTAACATTAAATTATTTTATATTTGTCGGTAGATTATTGAATTCAACTATTATTGATTTCTTGTATAACTCCACAGAAATCTAGACAGAAGAGACATGGAGTGTGCAGGGCACGGAAAGTTGATTTGGGACGGAAAAGCATGTTGCTACTTCGAAGAGGATGACAAAAAGTATCGATTTTACAATCGGGTAGCTTTCGCAAAGATATGAGGACTTATAAATAATATATTATATATTTAGG
>JAHZND010004626.1:0-47998 GCA_027744115.1 Acrocyrtus sp. NNG-2020 | reverse complement strand
AAAAAAAGTATCAATCATGAGTCACTCGTATCATTGTAATCTGCTATGAAATGCGAATATATGTCTATGTGCACTTTATGCGGTTGTAATGTTGTTAGAAAATCGAGTAGGTACTACTGCCAATTAAGTTTTGCAGATAAATTAGAGATAACTGCACTTTAAAAAAGGAAAATGTTTCAATTCATATGCGCACCAATTTAGTCAAGTACTATGCCACAGTTTGTCCTAAAAGATAAGCACAATAGTCTACTAAAACATTTTTTTAAAAATGATGTGAGAAGGACAACAAATTTCAGTAGCGCTTAAAACACTTAAAGCGCCGCTTAAAGTTACATCATAAAAAACTCTCCAGGAACATATCATGTATATGATTTGGATAATAATAACTGGGAAAAACTACTGATATGATGCCATGGGACAAATTTTCAGATATAGCAAGTGGGCTAAAGGTTAATGTTTAAAATAAGACTGCTCTTGCTCGGTGTGAGCTTGCGATAGTTGATATTAGTTTTGTAGATATGCGACATGCAACTCAATTTGTTTTAGAGGGGAGAAACGAGTGATATAAGAGCTAATGAATAAGGAATTACAAACGGCAGACACCTCAAAAAGCGATGATAATACACCATAAAAATATTGAAGCTGTCTAATGGTAAAATGAGATGAGGAAATGACATGAAAATTACTTTATCGGTATCAACTTGCTGAGCTCCAAGTTCCAAGACTTTGTACCAGATCTTTGTACTGGGTGGCGCTAAGCAAGACAAAGACAATAATGGCTTTTAGTTTTTGCCTAGCATGTACTACAAAGTATTTGCCATGTCATGACATTTTTGTGTCTAATGTAATATGTAATGTAATGTTTATGGAAATAAAAGAAGTGATTTAAGATTTATAGCTCTTATGTGATGACTTATAACTACGTAGCACAAATTCTTTAATGTTATTTATCATTACAATTTTACATGTAAAGAGCAAATTGTGGCGCTTCTGCTATACTATGATGAGCAGAAAGTAATGGCATGAATAAAGCTGGATATAAAAGTTGTGGAAAATTGGAAATAACACGCAGAAGCACGTCTCCACTTTGTTTGCTGCTGTCGTGCTAGTGCCATTTGATCTCAAATTCAAATTTCCTTTCTTCAGGATGAAAAACATGCAATTTATGTAAACAACCCATATAACTTTGACCTCCATTTTCCATTACAAGTACTAACAATAAGTCGATCATTTACGCTATACTTTGACATAAAGCTGAGATTAAGGGCAAAGAGAGATTGTGAGCACAGGTTCAGCTGTCTGTTTATGCAGGCAGATCCTAATCTCTGGAAAAGGAACAAAGTAAAAAAAATCATGCTGAATCTCCGAGGATGAGAATGTGGAGGTTTCATGAAAATGGCGCCTGCCACAGCAGCTATGCAAAAACCCAAAAAGTGCATAAAAGTGCACTTAACCCTTTTGTCTAAATTTTTTTTATAATACTCCGCAACTCGTTACCATTATTTAATCGCTAATATTGCACTGCAGCAAATTTCATCAAACGCTCCCTCTGATTGATGATGCTCCTTCCTCAGAAGACTTGTACATTTCTTAGTTATAATACACACTTAAGTATTACATTGCTCTTCCACCTTCACCTTTTAAACATAACTAGCATAACTTTTGCTCTACAAAAAAATTTGCATTATAAGAATTAAGTAGCTCACTAGTCAGTATACCCATATTTTTTTTAATAACGAATATATGCTTTTCACGTAATGTGTAATGAACTCAAGAATTGCTTACTATTAGTATCTCGTTGTAATATCAGAATCACATGCACAGCTAGTCCATAAATACCTACAGCGAGGTAGCAAGCAATATACACCTCAGCAGCTTTAAACCTCAGGAATAGGGTCGACCACCGGAGATGCGCAACAACCTGGCTCTAGCTCTGGCTACGAAATTATGACTACAAAGCTAAGCAAAAGCAGTGCATGCATACAATATATACACCTAGTCCAATCCTGTTCATGCACCAACGCAGAAATTTGCAAATGCAAATTTAGCATAAAAAACGTTTCCACAGGTTTACATCTGGCCTATGGCCTCACTTCGTCACTTCCATTTCCCTTCCTACTTTGCTATAGCTGAAACTGAGCCTCATGACTAAACAGCCTATAAAAAATCTTTTGCATAGCGGGATGTGCATGTGAGACGTCGTAACCATTTTATTCGTATTCTTGTATTTTGGCATTGAGTGGATTGTGGATGTTGTTGGAGTGTGGTCGTGCTGTTGTTTGCACAATGCAGTAAGGTCTTAGGTAAAATTCATACTGAAAACGAAAACTCGAAAAGGGGCTTTATACAACTGCTCTGCTGTTTTGTTTGTTGTGCCGTGCCATTGAACGAAATTTTTCTCCTGATGTGATGTAAAAAGGCAAAGCTCAGCCAGCACTATTTTATATGGAGCTATGGTCATGTTGTTCAAGTCCAAAACCTAAAAGTCAAGTTAAGTTCAAGAAGAAGAAGAAGAAAAAAGTAAAAAAGGTGCATTGAACAGTTTTTTTTTCTTCGGAGAATAAGAAGAGGGGAATTGCACGCGTTTTCCTCTCAAATTTCCTTTCATTGCTGCCTTAAAAAACTTGTCTGTGCTTTAAAAAAATTTTTTTTTTGGCTATTTTGTGCATTACTTCCTACAATTGGCACTCCATCATCCCAATAAAATAGACCTTCCACACACACACACACTTGTTCCATTTTATTATCCTCCATACCTGTACAGCTTCCACGGTAGAGAAAGATAAGCGTTTATACTTGTTTTTGCGTGATTTACTAGGAAAAAGTGATATGATAGGAATGGGAGGTGGGGATTCGCGGTTGTCAGACACTCGTTGATTGGATGTCTAAGGAGAAAGAAAACGGGAAGTCAGTGACTCGACTCCGCTGGTGACATTAAATAGCTAATTGATAAATTTATTTAGAAAATGAGAGCTAGAAGTGGACAAGCAGAGTACGGTGATGAGTGTATATATGAACCTTACTGTTTGTGGAGAAACCTAAATATTCTCTAAACTTTCAAACAAAATAAAATTCTGACTGTAAAAAGTAATTTTTAGCTGTTAGCAGTAGCAGTGGAGCACTAGTTGATCTCTTTCAACTTACTTCAACTTCAAGTAAAGACAAAGTTTAGTAGGAATGTGTATTTCATTCTGACAGTAATTTAATTTTTAATGGCGACTAAATGTCAAAAATGACAAGCAGAGTACGGTGATGAGTGTATATATGAACCTTACTGTTTGTGGAGAAACCTAAATATTCTCTAAATTTTCAAACAAAATAAAATTCTGACTGTAAAAAGTAATTTTTAGCTGTTAGCAGTAGAGCACTCGGAGCACTAGTTGATCGCTTTCAACTTACTTCAACTTCAAGTAAAGACAAAGTTTAGTAGGAATGTGTATTTCATTCTGACAGTAATTTAATTTTTAGTGGCGACTAAATGTCAAAAAATAATGTGCTACGTTATTCCTAGTGAGTGTTTTTCCAGTGTAATTTCTCAGCATCCATTTTAATTTAGAAAAAGTGAAAGGTAGAGTAAAAGTAAAAATTAAAATTATGTCGATTAAATCATTTTGTATAAATACTCAATACTATAGTTAGTGTATGTATTCATGTCATCCGATGGTCATTCTTGTGTGGTTATTATAAATAGGTGTTATTAATTGAGGGGAAAGTCAGTATACTCTTTTGCAGAAACATTGGTAAGTAAGTATTCAGTTAAAATATGTTTTTGTGGTTGATAATTAATAATTATATAGAATAGTAAGAATAGCAGTTAGCAGTGTTTCTAATTTTACTACTTTTGTACTTACTGGTATACAGGTTTTGCTCTGGAGCTGAGTGTGCTGAAATTTCGTCAGATAACTTCTCATAGGCCCTTTATTTACGGAGTTGAGCCTACTAAGCGTTCCATTTTTCCACGGTTTAAGTAAGTTTAATTTCGTGTCCATAATATATTGCTCAAACATGGCAAACATTGCCATCCAAAGAATTAAAAGAGAATTCAAGGAGGTCGTAAAAAGTGAAGAGGTAAGAACTTACATTAGTCTTGATCTTAGCCAGAACTCATGAAAATGTTCGTGAATAATGATTATAATAATTCATTCTGAATTGATAGGTGGCACGATGTGCTATTCGAATTAGTCTAGTGAATGATAGCTGGAGCGAGCTACATGGTGAAATTGCAGGCCCCCCAGACACACCATACGAAGGGGGTGTATTCACATTGGAAATAACTGTCCCTGAAACTTATCCATTTAACCCACCTAAGGTATAAAAAAGTATTGTAGTGGATATTTCCGACGATTTGGAATTTGGAATAGGCGTTGAAGCAAATGCATTTTGTTAATTTGTAGGTATTTTATCCACCTAAGGTATAAAAAAGTATTGTAGTGGATATTTCCGACGATTTGGAATTTGGAATAGGCGTTGAAGCAAATGCATTTTGTTAATTTGTAGGTATTTGTATCTTTTATAGGTTCGTTTTGTGACCAAGATATGGCATCCAAATATTTCTTCGGTTACTGGAGCTATTTGCTTGGATATACTTAAAGACCAATGGGTAATTTTTTGATGTTCTTGTTTTTCGTTTTTATTGTAATTCAATTCAACTATGTAATTCAACCAATTAATTAATTGATTTCAGGCTGCCGCTATGACCCTACGCACTGTACTTCTTTCGTTACAAGCTTTATTGGCAGCAGCTGAACCGGACGACCCACAAGATGCAGTAGTTGCTCGTCAATATAAAGAATATCCGCATGTATTTAAAACTACAGCTCAGCATTGGACTGCTATTTATGCTGGAGGTGAAGGATTGATGAATTGATTTTGATTATTTATATCCGCTAAACGAACTATATACGTTGAATTTTAAATAATTAAATATTTAAATTTACATTACAGGCCCGAATAAAATTGTAGAATATGAAAATAGGGTTGCCCGTCTGGTCGATATGGGTGTTGATGAAGCAAATGCCCGTGCCACATTATCATCAAATAATTGGGACTTAGAGAGAGCAACAGAATCAATTTTCAGCTAATACAGATATAAATACATATTTGAAAAGCCCAAAATAACACAATTTATGAAATCGTGGTCCGTTGATACAACCGAATTTACATTGTTTATACTTGTCATTTTTACCGGTATCGTTTCGGCATGACGTGAATTTTAACTGTATGCGTCCGTGTAATTTTAACAAAATTTTTAACAAAACAAAAATTTCAAAAATTCTTTAGTCTAAACATGTGAATGTTGCATACGAGTCAAACGGATTTTCAAATAGATGTTAGTGGGCAATTTTAATAAAACAGTCGTCGTATGGACATCCATTGTTCTATTTCAAATTTCGAAAATGTACCAAAAAGAGAAAAGGGATAGTGATAACACAGGAGTAAGCACTGTTTGTAGAAGCTATTGCAATAATGCAGTGATTAATTTTAAAGGCTATGTCTTTTTTGTAAATGATCTTTGTGATTTTAATTTCTGAAACAAGCAATCAAACCAAAATTGTAGTTATCAAATACTTTATGAAACTACGTTGATCCATTACTGTTAAGTGTTTAATAGTTATTCCTATTTCTTATTGTATCAGCAATTAACATCTCACAACTGTTGGGTCGCAACGAACTTTTAAGAGTTAAACTATAACATTATCTCAATTACGGCGTACATGTACATAGCAAATGGAACTCGTAAAATCGAAATTAAAACGTTGTGTATACAGGTTCTTTTAAATCGCAGTGGTATGTAAGTATTTACGACTTTGAAATAAAAAAATATATCACATCTTTCGTAATGGAATCAAATTATTGGTGAGAGTATAAAGTGATTACAGCAGTGAATTCTGCATAAAGCATTTCTATGGATTATAGTGCGCCCTCGCACTTTCCAAGAGAAGCCGAACAGGTATACCCTCCAAGGACTTCTCTCGACTCCATTATTTGTACAAAGCCTTGTTACCTCTTACCTGTAGCGAAGTCACAGCACTATATCGATTAGTTCATCAATCGGGCTTTTGTTTTTTTATCATGGTGAGGCTGAATCCCAACTATTCCAAACTCCTCTCATCGACTTCATTACACACCACTTCATTCCATTCCAAATGCCTCGTATTGCTCACACGTAGACATTTGATGGGGCAATTTTAGGAATTAGAAAATGCTCTTAATGAACTGCATTCAAGTTGCCATTATACGCATACTTTGTTCAATACATCTACATAGTAATTTCATTCCAAAGCAAATCTACAGGGAAGTTCCACGCTAGAAACGATGTTAAATGTCAGTAAGTCAACAACTCACCAACAAGGTGTCTTCACGCTTTGCAACACTAAATTGATCGCTTAACATCGCGCATCGTATCAAAGCATATAATAGGGTGTCTGACGTAATTGAAATCCAAAAACTTATTTTGTCAAAAATGTAATGTCAAGAAAGGTGAAAAGAATATGTCATCATTAAAAAAATTTACTGATAATGAAAGAGCTAGAGATGGACCCTTTTTTCTATCTGCAAATTAGTGCAAATATTCTGGTGAAAGCTGATATTCCGTGATACAATCTGCAGTGCTTCCTTGTAAGAAAGGCTTCACTCCACTTTTGCTGAAAGGAGAGACTAGAAGCTGTGCAGCCACTAGCCACAACTATAGAGAATAGTGTGGGGGCAGAGAAGGGAGTACTGGCGTACATGTGTATTCCCTACTACTACACAGACACAGTATGATCCTCATCGGAATCTGTTATAGGGAGCTGTGTGCTGAACTCTTGTATGTCTTGTACAACATAGGTTAACTTAATTGCAATAATTATAATGATGTACTGATAGAATTTGAGAAGCTTAGTTTAGTGTTGTGTGGGAAGTGTAGAGTAACATAAACTGCAAACAGCAGCAGCAGCATATTTTTTAAAGAGTGAACCAATTCAAACTTTTTTAAATTACAAAAATACTTGTTTCCAGGAACGTGACATTTAAATAGTTTTGTTTGTTTGGTCTTGATATAAACTGGAAATGACTCTGTGGCCGTCAGTTTTGTTATTGAAGGTACTGTCAAAAAGCATCGGGAAATGAGTAGAAACTCAACATCTGACATCATAACAGCGGGAGGAGGATCCTATTTGTAGTTTCATTCTGTGATCACGAACACTGGAGTGGAGTATACAATATTTTATTAGTAACGAAGGGAGAAAGTATCATGAAAAGTATTTTCTTAATAGGACTTAACTGACAAAAACTCGTTAGGCATTAAAAGAAGGACCTGTTTACGAAGACTTCTTCACTCTTTGTGGACCTTTTTTAAGCAAAAAATAGCTTTGGAAACGTCTGTGATACAAAACACTTTTGATCATCTTTTGTCACAATTCACACATTGGGGAATTAGCTCGTACCATAAATAATTTATACTGTTAAATAATTTGATAACTGCTTGGTGACATTCCTATTTTCAAGAAAGTTTTAACTAACTGAAGATCTCTGCACTATTGTGAAACTGCGCTAGATTTAAATTCAATTATTGACGGCTTCAGGTACACATTCATCTTGAAATTAGCAGTCAGTGGCAGTTGGAGTGCCGTAAGTACTGTACTGTAACATTTTACGATTGAGGATGGAACAGAGCCCCAATGCGAGTTCAGAAGGAGACAAAATGCACCTATTTATGAGAGATGTGCAAGTCACCATGACTGACGAACAAAAAAGAATCATTTCCAAGAAAGTAAGTGATTTTTTGTAATTCATTTGGTTTTTGTGTATGGGAAGTTGGATTTTTTAAAAGTATTTTTGAATCTTTTGGTAAGAACCCTTCCATGTTTGAGTGGGTGATCGTGTGGGCGTGTGCTTAATGAACTTCATGATGAGTGATGATGAATGCAAGCAGAAAGAAAGTATATTCAAATAAAGTAATTCTGTAAATAATTAATGCTATAAATAACTAATTAAGTGCGTGTTCATTACTTTACTTTCATTGCGATTACCTACTTCACCTGTGCTTAAGTAGTCTTTACTCCTGCATCATTGTATGGTATTGGGCATATTTTTCATTGGCTTCTCACTGTTCTCACTTCTTGTCGTTTATTCCAGCTACAAAGAGGGTAGCTAAAACTATCAACTTGCTCTTAGGTCTTCAACTCTTATTAGTCACTATTCTGAAATAACCCGTGACCATACTGCAAAAAAAACTTGGCTTGCTGATTCCTAAAGTTCCTCCAGTTCTATAGTTTCTTTGTGTTTTAATAATTCTACGCAAAGCTATTTAACAAACATAGAATAGCTTTCACCATATTCTGATGAATTGCATACTACTATCTAAAATGCGCATCACTTATGGAAACGGTACATTTTATAATTAGGATTTGCCCCCGCTCTAGAAAATTGTATTGGTAAGTAAATACGACTCAACACTCAACTTTTTGTTATTAAATGACGCGAAGACAATATCTAACTTACAATTTACCCATCTGTCAAAATGAAAACATGAGATACCTAAGCTTTTTTAACTTCTTGTGAAAATGCAATCAGCCAACTTTGTTGTTGGGCTTCCATAAACTGAAGAATATATAATACAGCCATTAACTTAATCTTATACAATTGTCATGTCCTGTAGTGTAGGGTGCAATTTTGAAAACAAATAAAAAAATTGCCACCAGTAGAAGAAAGTTCTCAGGCATACCCAGCCAGATTATCTACGACTAAATGACATAAATAAAATGTATGCACATAAATGCATGGTTTCTATATGTATGGCCTCAATGCTCTTATGAAAGTAATTCGGGTTGAATGTTAATATAAGTTATTTTAAAAACATTTTTTGAAGGCAACAGTATTTATAGTATAAAGAATTCAAACAGAAAACAAAACCTAAACTTATCTAAACCTGCAAAAAAACAAGAGTGCATGTAGGCATTTTGTTGTTTCATGATGTGAGGTCATTACAAAGAAAGAAATTTATTGCAGGAGAAAGAAATTGCTTCCGCAGAAAAACAGGTATTAGGTATCCAAACTGACACGTTTTACTGCATATAAATATATAACCTGCAGCAGTCGAATGCTTCAATAGTGCAGATATTTTTGCTGTTTTTCCTAGAACAAAAAGAAAGGAAGCGAAGCAGAAGCAGTGAAACGATGCATAGGTATAATGGGATGATAATAATAGGACAGGACATATGAGAGCGCAATTTTTATATTGTAGTAACAACCTTGGAGAAAGTATTCGAGTGGGTTTTTCATTCCGATGTGAGCATTGCAGTAGTAGTCAAGTTGTGTGCACTCCATTTTCGACTTGATACTTTCCTCCATGCTTCGACCAAAAAGTTTCTCCCTTCTTGATTCTGATACAGATGCGTCTTTCTCTGAATTTTCACTTTTTATAGATCATGGAAGGTGGTATCGACGTCCAAAAGAACGCTTTCTCTTTTCTTGGCAGAGAAGCCAAAAACATGAAAGTAAAAACTGCCTGGTAGAGCCACGAAGAAGTGTTTTAAAGTCACACCTGCCACTATTTCCCGGAATTTTTAATGTGCTTGTTTCGCGCAGATGTTGTAGTTTATAGCGGCCCCGTTTTTTATGTCAATACAGCATCAGCCGAGCCGTATGTAATTGGTGGAAAAGTTGGAAAAGGATTTGTGCTAAAGGTGAAAGAGTCAGCTCAGAGAAAGGAAGGGGAAAGGATATCTGACAAGGAACATAAACTAATCTCTTAAAGCTATCTATGTCCTACAGCTTAAACTTTTCCTTGGGCCTAAACGTTCCGTTTTTTTTGCTGTCATGTTTCCAATGACGTAAATTAAGAAAATGAAAAAGGGGCAAAAAAATATTTTTGTCAGATAGTATGATTGCACATTGACGCATGACATCACAATCACAACAACCCGTTTTATATGTCTAAAGAAGTATATTTCATTTATGTACAGCTCCATTATTGCGTTTTACGGACTTTCTCCCCTATTCATATAAGCCTGTCGAATAGTTCTGGAAAAGACTCGTTCCTTTTACAGCTGAATCATAAATATATTAAAACTCTTGGTGGGTTCATATAGTGTTTGGCGTCGTGTGGTTCCACAGTTGATTCTTAAGTACATTTAGAAAGTTTTTCGCCTGTCGACTATAGCATGTTTTCAGGAACACATTGGCTGCAGTAGTTTTACTTTCTTCGCTAGAGCCTCTTTTGCTTTGCTATGTCTGTCACCACACCTAAACAGAGGGGTTCTCTTTTTTCCACTACTTTTACTATTTTTCCCCTTCCAGCCAAGTCCAGTATGCGTGCATGCAAGGATATGTGTTAAGTGTATTTTCGGCTCACTTTCATTCAAGCTGTTTCTGCTTTAAAAATACCCAAGTCTTCTTCCTAGGTTGATACGTGATGGTTGTGTTTCCTCCCTCCACTCCTCGCCCAGTCCCAGATTTTTTTGGTGCTGTTTGTGATTTCTTCCTTCAGTTTTCGTTTACCCCTTGCTCGATGCATCTCAACTTTCTGCCTTAGAAAAGGATAATGTAGAATTAGCACTTGTAGGCTGTAAAGTTAGCCCATTTTCGAAATAGATAGCAGTTAATAGCAGCCATTAAAATATACAGTGCGGGATTTTATTAGCGAATGCCTGCAAAGATCGGCCTTCAATGCTTTTATCGATATCAGAGAAAGCGCCTTGATTTCAATACGCTTTGTGAAATCCTTTATATGTAAAATAGAAAAAGGGAAACAAGTGAAGAAAGCTCAGCATTTTCTGATTGTTTTTCTCTCCATTTTAGTATCAGCAACCTTCTTTTATTAATACCAACGGGAAAATAAAAAAAAGGAGAAGGGTGGTGCTTTCTCCTTCTCTATCTTTAACGGCAGCATTGTTCGCACTTCGCTTCACCTACGCAAAAGATTCGTTTTGTGTGCTGTTGTGCTCAAGGCAAAACTTAGAAAATAGCAGCCCGTGATTTCATATCAAACAGCAGTTGGTCTATTTGAGGCTCATTGTGTGTTTTCTTTTTCTTACGAAAGACTTTGTTTGTAAAGGAAAGTAGAAAAAGTACAAAAGTAGCGATATTTTTCTGGAGATATTGGAGGTTTTAAGATTGAAACATGCAGCGTGCCGAAGAAATGTATACCTTTTTTAAGGAATGGTTAGGTTCTTTAGATGCGTCTGACGATGGGAAATTATTCCATGACATTCCGTATCAAATGAAGGCATGTAGTGCTGTTCAGGCAAACAACTTTCCCATCAGTACGAAATGTCAACAACGCATTCTAATTGTCATTTTGTTTTGCTTCCAGGTGGAGAATGTTAGTCTTGTAGAAAGGTTCAGCTCTAGAAGAAACGCTCTAGGCTCACTTTACTTAACAGCAACTCATGTCATTTACGTCGACCATGATAACAAAAGAGAAACCTGGGTAAGCTAAGCGCATTGAAGTTGTCCTTGTTATCCTTTTGTCTTGCTCTCTCTCTCATTTACCGTACTCTCCGTTACTACAGATTCTACATTCCCACATCTCAAGTGTGACAAAGCTACCTCTTACACCTCAAGGCTCGCCGTTACAAGTCCGAACAAAGACATTCCTGTCGATGTGTTTCATAATCCCAAAAGAACGGGATGCACATGATCTTCACCAGTCACTAATACAAATGTGTCAACCTGGTAAGGCAGAATTTATGTAATCCGGCTTACTTTGTTTATAATGGGTAATTAACTAATTTATTTTAACTAAAAATGACTTCCTTATGAAACAGAAAACATTGACTCTCTCTACTGCTTCCGGTACAGTCAGGGAGTGGACGACTTGCCACGGGAGGCAGGCTGGTCTCTTTTTGATCTGCAAACAGAATTTGAGCGTATGGGTGTACCTAATGAGGCGTGGACTAAGACGCTCCTAAATAAAGATTATGAAGTAAGCGTAATAAACAGAACTCCATGTAAAATGTAGGAACATAAAACAATCATGAAAAACTCATTTCCGTGCTGGAATTATTTGTCACTAGCTTTGTGATACATACCCTCGGTACCTGTATGTCCCTGCGTCTGCCCCTACAAATGTATTAATTGGATCGTCGAGATTTCGAAGTAGAGGACGACTTCCTGTGCTGACGTACCTTCATTCCAACAAGGTAGCTTTTCCTGTTCCGCTTGAATTCTCCACTCTCCAGATATATCAGGGAAATTCTGTTTTCCTAAAAAAAACAACGTTAAAAACCTTTTTTCCTTTTTCCAGGCTGCACTATGTAGATGCAGTCAACCTCTGTCAGGCTTTAGTGCCCGCTGTGTGGAGGACGAAAACTTACTCGTGTGCATCCAAAAAGCAAACCCCAACACTGCTCAGTTAGTAGTGGTGGATACACGGCCACGAATAAATGCAATGGCTAACAGGGCAGCAGGAAAGGGGTATGAAAGTGAAGCAAACTACGAAAACACTAGGTTCATGTTTGCCGGAATTGATAACATTCACGTGATGAGATCATCACTAGGTCGTCTCCTTGACGGTAAGCTTTCTGAGCTGATAGCAAAAGGACCCAGTTATAAAAATGACAAGGATAAATAGAAAATTAAATTTACAGCATGTGACTTGAAAACTCCAATGATGGGAGCATTTATGAATGGTCTGGATGGAAGTGGTTGGCTTCGTCACATAAAAGCTATAATCGACGCGTCTGTTTCAATCGCCAAGTAAGTTTAACAGTCAGGAAGAGTGAAAGTAAATAACAGTAAAAAAGCCAATTACCTTGATGGTTAAACTTGATTGCTCTGTAAACTTTGGAACTTAGGACTTTGGAGGATGGGTCAACAAACGTTGGATTTATTGAGCCTAACTTGGCGCCGCAAACCTTTAAGTATGCCAAATGTGTTATCACAATATTTAGATTATTAAGCTGGCTAAACTCTCTTTAGAAGTAAACTTTTGGGTAAAATTTTGGGCATATTGCAGGTTCTGGAGAGAATTATACTGCCGTTGGGAAAGTGGCCTTCATCCCAGAGAATCCCTTAGTGATCTGATGGTTGCAGCCAAGGCACACTTGAACTCCTTAGATGACCACATAAGACTTTTACAGAAAAGGATTAAAGCGTCGGAACAAAAACTTGACACTTCACTCTGTAATGACCTTAACGAAAAGAATGAAGGGCCGGTTCTCAGCATGACAGACAATCGACTTACCTATTCAAAGCCACTTCAGAATGAGGTAAAAATGGGCAAATATCAGTTTAAAAAATATTTTCCTCTGAAAAATTGTTGTTTGTTACAAAATGTTTTGAAAATTAGGTTAATTTAAAGTTGCAACAAACAATCGAATACGATCCGCTAATGAATAATCACTTGGACAAAACAAATAAAGCAAATGTAGGACAGATGACGTTAAGCTGCTCGAACGAAAAGGTTGACTCTTATGATACGGATCCCCTTTACCCTGAAGATGGCACTATTGATAGCTTAATAGATGAGCTCGAGTCTGTAGCCATCGAATGGAAATCTGTTCGAGGAGCCAAAGAGTGTCCGTGCTCCACACCGTTAGACTTTTCTACCCGAAAGGTACTTTCTAATTTCAAATTTTCTACTAAAATGCATGTATGGACTTGGTCCAGTCCTAAAATAATGTTCTTATTTC
The DNA here is from genome assembly GCA_027744115.1 of Acrocyrtus sp. NNG-2020. Taxonomy (NCBI): domain Eukaryota; kingdom Metazoa; phylum Arthropoda; class Collembola; order Entomobryomorpha; family Entomobryidae; genus Acrocyrtus; species Acrocyrtus sp. NNG-2020. Next base: position 34,382 of record JAHZND010004626.1, on the reverse strand, counting down.
AGAGTCACTGCTGGAGGTGTGGGGAAATTTACTGTTCCAGGTGTTTAGACAAATGGGTTACTTTACCTGGCCATATGAGTCAAAAACAGAGTCCTGTTTGTAGACAGTGTTTCAGAAAAACTGATCGAAATTCGCTGGAATCTCCAGAATGATGCAATATTTGGATTGTTGGCGCTTAAGCGCCCTTTCTTTTTAATAGCCTATAAATACGCGCAAAATACAAATAATTCCAAAGTCTTAATGTAATTTTTGGTCTTAAAATAATTTTTGGTCCAGAGTAATGAAATCATCACAGTACAGCAGAAGAGTGGGTACTTATTGATGTTTTAGTAATTTATAATCTTTGATGGCCTGCTTATTTAAATGGCGGTTTCGATTTTTCGTGTCTATTTGTTTAGTGTTAGTTTAGTTTTAGTGAAAACGAAATCATTTTCCTGTTAAATTGTTTATTAATTTTAACATGTTACGAGATATATTTATGCGGCTGAGAAAATTTTAAGAAAAAACTGCAGGAATAAATACTTGCCAGTGATAAAGTTGCTATGGTTCACATTACGATTTCGCTAATAAATCACCAATAATTCTGAGCATACTTGCCGTTTTGTTAATTATTATAGCCTTTGCATATCAAAAAGTTATGGAGCATCAAACAAAAGATTTTAATAGGCTTATGTCATTCTCATACTTCTTTGGAACTTGTAAGCAATCTTCAAAATTCAGCTCCCGGCTGAATTTCTCCTTCTCGTTCACTCAATTCATTCAAAAAATCTTATTTGTGTAGTTGTGTGATCAGAAATAGAAACGACGATAAAAGGAAGTAAATACATAAAAGGGGCCCACAACAAGATTTCTCAAGATTTGAAGTACTTTTGTGAGCTGTAAGCCTTTGTGGAATTGGCTTACTTTTGATACAGGACACGTAAGAAAGGTCGGTGGCCTATCATTGAAGGTTGTCAGTATGACTACAAAGAACTTGAAAAGAAAGGAAAAGAGGACAACCGTTCCTTCCTTTGGTGTGTGTATGTCATCTCATGGAAGCGGATATGATGTAGGAAAGTGGTGCAGCTCTTATACAATGCATAATGGACGTTATGTAATAGCTTCCACTGATGTGTGCAAGTCGTATTCCAAGAGATAAAAGAAAATAAACATTAATGCATAAAAGACACCATTCCAATTAGAAGACTATCTCGTAAAAACCCTCATATCTCACATTTGCAGAAAGAGGAAAGACCGATGATGAAGTGGAAATCTCATGATTTACGTTCCACAGCAAAAACCACATTGTCTTATGCAAACTATGTTATACACAGACACAAATTTATAGTGCTGCCTCATTGGCATCACTATATTCAGCTTATACAGTGAGTTTCCCACTGCTGCCGTACAATATGAGTTCCATATATCGGAGCCAGATATCGATCAGAGAGGAAGGTGTACGTATGTTTTTGGCTTCTCTATAAAATTATAATATGGGGTAATATGTACTTTCGCTAGCAATAGACAGTCATCCCACTGGACTCCGTTGCCAATTTAAGTTCAAGCGGATTAAATATTCAAGATTAAATCCTTTCTTTCTAAAATGATGTTGTTGATGATAGCTTGACTGGCATTCTAATCGTAACATGCTACATAAAGGCAAGCTCCTAAAACAGAGCCAAGTTCTATGCTTGTTTCAAACTGATTAGCAACTTTAGTTTCCTCCTGCATCTGAAAGTCGTTTCCACAGGAAGCACCTTTATTCCAACTTCCAACTCTCCGATTTTCAATTAATTTAGTCTTAACAAGTCTTGCATATAGCTAGTTGGAATATGTAGACTGGAAGAGTATATATGCTCTCCACACAGCAACAGCGACAGGGAAGCTAGCAAGATTGTGTGTGCAACTCACAAGCCTCCAACTCTTGAGCCGTTCCTACATTCTATATAAAATAATTCTATATAACGGTTAAAGCTGTCTTATTTGCTTTCGCTACTCCCACCGCTGTTATTGGAAGTAGTTGGAAAGGCTAAGAAAGAAGTAGTAGTAGTGCACAGGAAGAAATATCATGGCAAATAAAAAAAACTTTTTTCATTGATTTCACAAGCCAACCAAGTAATAGAGTTCCGTATATTGAAAGTTAGATAAAAAAATGTTATACATTGCAATACTTTCTACAATATATTTCTCTGCATCATGATCATGTCTCTGCATGCATAAAATGGGCACAACGTTACTTTCGGGATACAAAGTCGATTGGCTCTACGTGGTGGTGGTGGTTGCGATGCGACTACTCTCTTCACCATCATCATTGGCCCCGCTTCCAAGCAACCTAACTGTTCCTTGCGTTGCCTTTCTCCTTTCCGTGTGTATGGGAAATGTAGGTGTACAAGGAAGGAGAGCGTTTTAAGGATTGTAATTGTATTGTAAAAAACTGGTTACGTGAATGCATTGTAGTATAAAAAGGCGTGAAGTGTGGATTGACTGGAGGTATTGGTAATGCCACGGTTGGCAGGCCCAGTTCGTGCACGGAGTCTGTTGTGTGCAAACTTAGAAAGACCAGCACAGTCTTCACCAGGCGTGGAGGATTCAGAATGCCCAATATCAAGGTGTTCTCGGGAACGTCACATCCCGATTTGGCTCAGAAAATTGTCGATAGGTTAGGAATTGACCTTGGGAAAGTGGTCACCAAAAAGTTTTCCAATCTTGAGACATGGTAAGACGAAATTTTTCACTTCCTCTTACAAAAATCCTCAACATTTTACACTACTGCATTCATAACAAATTTTCAAGTTGGCTGTATTGAGATTGTTACAAGATTGCAAGTGACTGTTCAGAGCTAGGTGACAGGGGCTTTTGCTGATGGTCAAACTTGATGCCATCTTCTTGCACTGTCAATGATACTTTAGTGTCTGCAATACATCACTGCAAAAGATTTTGCCCGTTGCAACATTGCAGAAGAAAAGTATATAGTGAAGATGAATCAGCTTGTTCTGTATTTCATGAACAGTGTTATTGCTATCATATGTTTCCCTCCTTGCCATGAATTCTCCATGCTCTTTCATTTCCGCTTTCCAAGAGCAGCTGTAAACGTTTTCCGCCACGAGGGTTTCTTGCATTCCCCATTTTTGGTCCGCGTCCCTCTTTTTGAGGTCTGCTAATGAAATTAGTTTGGAAAAAAATCGGAAATTAGTTAGCTTTCCAGACTATATGCACATGTAGTTGAAAGTAGGTAGCTCAGTGGACGTGTTTTTGGCATTGAGAGATATTTTTGACAGTAAACTTGACTGGTGCTGGTTCTGAGCTGTTAATTAATCTGCTTTTGTTTCAGTGTTGAGATTGGAGAAAGCGTCAGAGGGGAGGATGTTTACATTATACAGAGTGGAAGCGGGGAGGTGAATGACAATCTGATGGAGCTACTGATTATGATTAACGCTTGTAAAATTGCGTCCGCGTCCAGGGTAACTGCGGTGATTCCATGCTTCCCATATGCGCGCCAGGACAAGAAAGATAAGGTATGATTACACAAAATGTATTTTTAATATATTTTAACCTAACCTAGAAGTTACTATTTTTGGTATTGGCATTGGAGTACAAACTGACGCTTTTCTGAAAAACAATTTTAATCTGCGCTGTCTCACCACGTACGCTAACCAAAATGTTGCTTTTCCAGAGTTTTTTTTTAATTTTGGAGGTCACTTTATAAATTCCTCCTCTTTCATTGTAAGAGACAAATGGAAGCCAAAACACTGCACTCAGGCTTTTGCAATATTTCACGGTGTTCGAGCTTTGAAAATAATGCATGCATCATTGCATCAAAACATCTATAGCACAAGTGTTACGTATAAATATTAATTAGTGAGTAACGGAATCTATGCATGAATTTTTCCTTCACTTTGTGAGTCTGTGATATGGTGATGCTTTTAAAAGTAGGTAGCTTAATCTTAAAAACTTAAAAATAAATACATCGCTTTTCCAACATTGCTTTCTCTATTTAGTTTACAGTTAAAGTTAATGTAGGTACCTATGCGTAATTTTAGTAAAGCTACAAAGCGCGGCGAAACACACATTGGGGTAATACGCCCTACGCGTGCGTATGACTCTCATCTACACTAAATACGTTGTTGTTGTTTGTTTTTTCCATCATGACTTGACTGTGTGGAAATGATGTCATTAAACATGACAGAAACAGCAGGGGATAATAATGGCGGTGAGTTGTGATATTGTACCTAAAGTTAACGCTTTATTTCCGTCGTTATGCCTGTACGATGGAAAATCCAAAATATTTTGCTGGATTGCGATATTATTTTTGTGTGTAGAATTGCACAATGCCCCAACCCAAGCAGTTTCAACTTTTGATTTCTTGCTATGCAGTTTTAGTTTTTTCCCTTTTAACTGGCTTTCGTGTCTGCCTCTGACTATATAATAATAAGTATCTAATAAGTATTTCGAAAGTACGAGTTATAAAAAGTATGTTTGTGTTGACATTGTATTGCTGCTGCTGCTGCTCCTCCAGTTAGCATTATAAACCTTTAAGTGAAGAAGCTAGCATTTCGTTCATGTATGAGCGCGTTTTCAATAGTATAACTACAAGGTGAAATCAAAGTTCTCAAAAAACTCTACGAACATGAAATCCTTAAACATCCAACAAAAAAGTGTAACAATAATTACTTTACAGATCGTCCAACATACCAAGCAATACTACTTGTTAGTTCTTGTACCTATGAAATACTTATGGTGCCACTCCAACTACAATAGTCCAACTCATAAACTTTTCAGTTACAGTCATTGTGCATATCTACATATACTTTCGTATATCGATTGCTTTCAATTACAATAGGGCTGCTAATTAATGATAATGACTGGAAACAAATGTGTTCTCCAATTCGCAGAGCCGCGCCCCAATCTCGGCTAAGTTGGTTGCCAACATGTTGGGAGTAGCAGGCGCTGACCACATCATCACAATGGATCTTCATGCCTCTCAGATTCAGGGTTTCTTCGATATCCCTGTGGACAATCTTTATGCCGAACCCGCTGTACTGAAATGGATTAAGGAGAACATCCCGGAGTGGCGCAACGCCATAATTGTTTCGCCTGATGCTGGCGGTGCTAAAAGGTATTTTTTGGTCTTATGGGAAAGGTAACGGAAACCTTGAGCAGAGAAGCATTCGGTATGATTAACTCTGGCATCTTCTTTCCACAGAGTCACGTCCATTGCGGACCGACTTAATGTTGAGTTCGCTTTAATCCACAAAGAACGGAAGAAAGCGAATGAAGTAGCTTCAATGGTACTCGTGGGTGATGTCAAAGACAGGGTTGCCATCCTCGTGGATGACATGGCTGATACGTGTGGTACCATCTGCCATGCTGCAGAAAAGTAAGAGTTTTATGCTTAATTACATATCCTTAACTTTTAGTGGTAAGGCTTTTAGTGAAAGTCCGCAATTTTTTTTAGGCTGGTTGAGGCTGGAGCCACAAAAGTGTATGCAATTCTGACCCACGGGATATTTTCGGGTCCAGCTATTTCACGAATTAATAACGCATGCTTTGAAGCTGTCGTGGTTACAAACACGATTCCACAGGACAAGCATATGAAGGAATGTCCAAAAATCCAGGTATACAGATAATTATATTTATTCTCATGGCTATTAAAGCAATTATAGTGCGCGCCTTACTTTATTATTTATTATTTATATCTGCTCGCGCTCGCCATATGTAAACGTGCCACTTTCCCCAATCCACTTCCGACTCTTTAATATGTATGCAAAAAAAGTTGCTGCTTTATGCATTAAACTCCCACTCACAAGAACGTCCTTGACTAACTCGGTTTCCCGATTAGCACAAAAGTTTTGTCAATACTGGAATGAGTTTTATTTTATTAAGGGTACTATTGCTTCGTACCAATCAATACCATCCTCCCGGGAATACTATTGAAGCACACCGCCACTCTCCTCCTGTCACCCTTTTCCGTTCACTTACACTCATGTATCTCCTTGCACACGTATACCTGCTGACCTTGGAAATCTAATCTTACATAATTCCCCAAAATATGGAGGTTCCATGCTTGATTGTTTTCGGTTATCGATTGATGAGCATGGTTATGATGCTAAATTGATGTATAATGTTACATTTTTAGTGCATCGACATCTCAGTTATTTTCTCGGAGGCTGTTCGTCGAACTCACAATGCGGAATCTGTTTCTTATCTTTTCTCTAACGTTCCTTACTGAATACGTGAAACCCCCCACGAGTGACGAGGGTAGCGAGAATCTACTTACTATTAGCTAACAGTCGCAATCACTGTAACTACAACTGCAACTGAATCCCATCCAGTACTTGAGTACTAAACTGTTTTATACTTATCAAGTCCTGTCCATAAAATTACCTACCGTCTAGTATCCACTTTCTTTTCTTGTATAAACGATGTGACACTTGTTATTATCCTTTTTTACTTGGCCACCTCTTTAAACTACCTACAATCGGAATTCTAAACTTAATTCAATGAAAGTGAATTTCTACAAACCTTTTATAGATTTTAATAACTGATATTTCTATAATCGCATTGCCATTGCCTAAAGAGCACCATGTAAAGTGAGTAGTGGATACTGTACTGTTGCAGTATAGAGGAGGATATGATCTAGATAAGATTTTTTAATTTCCATTCTAATTAAGTATCCAGTGTAAATAGAATCAAGGACGAACATTCACCACTTAGGGAAGCAGTAAAAAATACAAGTAAAATTAAATTCACTCCACTACTTAATGTGTAACTGTTTTTATGAAAATCGTAAGTCTGATTGTATTGTGAAGAACCATAGTTCAGGTATACTTTAGGTGAAAGATGACCGGTGATATAATAAGTACATGTTGAAAATGAGTGAGTGAAAGTTGTCCCAAGATTTATTTTGAGTTGGTTGTGAAATAATAAACAATTATATATTTAGAGTTATATCGTTGATTTGAATGTCATTATTGCATATGTTAACAGGTTAAATTAGCTTGGGTAAGTTATTTAACTGAACATCTGCCAACTGTTGAGCATATCCTTTCCCTTGAGGATCTGGAGTAAGCGAAGCAATCCCACCACCCCCTAAGGAATTCCGCAGAACAAAATTAAGCCCGTATACTCCTGGGAGTTCATATCTAAATTGGAAACGAATTTAAAACTCAAATTATTACAATTTATTAGAATAGATAGTATAAACGCATACTTGATGCTTAATTATGTGTTACCTAGTACACCTATCGTCAGAAGAAACACTTGCAGGGAACTTGTGCTGGAAGTAATTTGCAACAAGCTCAGCAGTGAGATGCTTTTTTAGATAAGGATATATTTCAGGTGTTCGTGCTATCACTCCAATGTTGCATGTGTCACCCTTGTCACCGCTGCGAACAAATGCTAAGCCGCTTAGTTTGTAAGTATTGTTTCCAGTTGCAGTCGTTAAATTTTCATCAGTGGTGTTCTTGGTCTGACTACTTTCCACGGCGGATACGGCTTGAAGTGGTTGCGGTTTGTAAACTTCGGTGTGGCCCGTTGACATTTGTATTTGAATTTGAATGTCTTCTTTGGGTGTCAAGTATGAAAAAAAATTCAAGAGAGGGCTGGGTTTAGGTCGACCTGACACAACAGTTGTGAACCCTGGTGCCATGCCTGTTCCTGCGGATGCGATTTCTTTGGCAAATCTCTGTCCAAAACGAAGCTCATATTTAAACTATACTAAACAATATTTTGAACTTTTAAAAGTCAAATCAAACTTTACAAACCTCTAATGCCCTTTTCTCTTGATGATGAACTGAAATCCACAGAACTCCATCACGAGACTCCAGACTGCTTTGTCTATGTAATAAACATTTTATTACTAAAAGTTTTTCGTAATGAAGTTTCAATAATAATGCCAGTACCTTGCATTTGCGCCGTATCCCTCTTCCATTCCAAGCATTTGAACATGGACACGATCGAAATCCTTTAACTTGAGGGCATTAAATATCTCTTTGCATCTACCCAAAATTGCATTCGCAGTCTTGTGGCCCTTTTCACGTGCCTTTGGTCCAATTATAGGACATACAGCTACGCATTTCCATCCATCTTGATACGTGCCGCCTAAACAACTCAAAAGTAAGCATCCTAATTAACTGTATAAAATCTTTACTATATCCATAAAATCAAAAATTATTACCAACTTTGAGGTAGGCAGTTGGAGCACTCCCTTTTGCACCGGTTACCCTTACGCCTTTTTCAGTCTCTTCTAAACGTACTTTAGTAAAATCACAGATAACGTCAGGAAGAACATACTGGCTAGGGTCGTGAATTTCATAAACCAATTGTTCAGCAACAGTTCCATTACTGATTTTTCCACCAGTACCCTCCGGTTTTGTAATGAGAAAATCGCCGTTAGATTCGCAAACAGCAATAGGAAACCCTATAGCCCATTAGATTTATAGCAATAAAACAATTTGTCGGCATTTGTTTTTCTACTTAATTGGAAAGTATATTTTTATAATTACCGTTATTTTCCCAACCAGAGATGTCTTCCCAATCAGTAAATATTCCACCAGTTGTCTGTGCTCCGCATTCTATTAAATGTCCAGCAAGACTTCCCTTTGCCATCAGGTCAAAATTATTTACATCCCATTTAAACTGTAAAATACGGAAATATTTGGAATTCACACGTTTGGTACTTTAATTATTTTTTGGCATCACGAAGACTCGCCCGCCCTGAAACTGCCCGCCTAACTAAAACCATATACATATATTCCCTTTATTGTCTGACGGCTCCCAGCAATACTGGCTGTTACACCGTGGACACTGTATAGGGATTCATTATAGGCATTTAGCATGGGGATTTAGTATAGGGATTTAGCATAGTATTTGGGGTTAGATTAGATTAGGGACTTAGTATTATAGGGATTTAGCATGACCATTTAGTACGAGGGTTTAACATGGGGATTTAGTATAGGGATTTAACATAGTATTTGTGGTTAGGTTAGGTTAGGATTTTAACATTAGCGTTGAGCTTAGGGAATTTAACATTAGCGTTGAGTTTAGGGAAATTAACATTAGCGTTGAGCTTATGGATTTTAACATTAGCGTTGAGTTTAGGGAAATTAACATTAGCGTTGAGCTTAGGGATTTTAACATTAGCGGCTGGGACGTTGCCATTCTCGCAGTTTTAGGCTGGTAGTTTTTGGCCGGCAGTTTAAATTCGACGAGTCTTCGTGTAGCCTTATTTTTATCAGCGTACGCAGGAACATTTCTGGGGCACTGTGATACTAATCAAATTATACGCTTACACTTTGTTGGGAAGTAGAAGTAGACACTTAAAAATCCTAGCTTGATCCTCTCAGCTTCAGTAAAGCGATTAATGTAAAAAAATAGCTAATTACCGAGTGTATCAGTGGACCCAATGCTAATGCCGAATCGGTACACCTTCCTGTGATAATAATATCAGCCCCTAATTCTAGTGCCCGAGAAATTGCTCCTGCACTAAAATGAATAACGCATAAAAGTAGTTCTAGTTCTTAAATAAAAACTTTAGTAGTAGCTCAATAGTTTGAAGACTTACCCTAAATAAGCATTAGCACTCGCAACAGTTGCTGGATTTGGGCACTTGTCCTTGGTTAGTGTGCTCTTCTGGCTTAGCAAATCATCTCCAGTAATTACAGCAACTTTAAGGTCTGCAATATTCATTTTAGCAGCTAACCCAAGTACGGTTTTCATGCAGGAAGCGGGGTTGACTCCACCGGCATTGGTAACAACGCGAATCCCTATAATTGTACATTAATAATGAAATATATAAAAAGACAAATGTCTTCTATAGAGATAAGGGATGAACTATTTAAATAAAAATAACCTTTGTTTTTAATGTCTCCTAAGAAGGGACCAACATCCTGAACAAAGTCCGGACACCAGCCAAGCTCTGGCATTTTTCTCTGGGCTCCAACGAGCAGTGACATTGTCACTTCCGACAAATAGTCTAAAACCAAAAAGTCAAGCTGTCCTTTGTGTACCAACTGTGGAACTAAATGTGAAAAACATTGGATATCTCAGTTAGTTATCTCAGTTATCATCAGTTAAATATTATTTTGCTTTCCAGTGCAATATACATTATGCTGTATTCAGGTACCGGCCGTCGGAGTGTCGCCCCAAAAGCCACTTCCACAACCAATCCGAACTGCAGTACTAAAACACCGATATTTATTCGTAGCAAATGGAGCCAACATGTAAAAATCGGCAATCCTATAATGTAATCTCGCCGACCCCACCTTCCACCCCAGATTCAACAGACTCATGATGAATTAAGGCCAAATTACAATATACTTATAAGTTTTCAAATATTAACTGCAATGACACGTTTAAGTTAAGCTAAAGTTTATTTGCAATTAGCTGCACACAGCTAATTGACATTTTTGTGCTTCCTCCCTTATCGATACTACAATATTAACCTTCGATAAGAAGTTTCCCAAGTGGCAGCTTCAGCTACTTGATATGCACACTAGGGCTCTTGTTGATATGTCAAAACATCTCATGCTGTCATTTCTTCTTCGCTGCGTTTCATTTCATCCTCTGAGCAAACTCTGAGGGAAGAGTGAATTAAAAATGGACAGAATGAGTAAAACTCCTTTTCAGCTGTTCACATTTCCACAGCTATGTTGTGGTATGCATAGCATAAAAACTACCATCTCTGTCATGGACTTTGAGTCGCCATACGTCGACTTTGTTTCGTGTTACTTTACCATTTAGTGAGTAAGGGTTACTCTACGCACCACGACAATGTGTAACAGATATACATGCAACCATGTACTATCCTTTCCTGCTTTTATTTCATGCAATCACGCTTCTTGACTTGCCTACTAACTAACTGAGCAGAGTCATTTAACTTGAAAAACTACATAACATAGAAGCTGCATTACCGTCATTGTTCGTTATTGCCCAAACGAACACTGAACAGATTGCAGAGGATCACGTCGATGATGATGATGACTGATGACGCAGCCTCACAGCCGAGAATTAATATGATAAAAAAATGAGTGGAGTCATGGTGCATGTATTGCAGGAGTTTTCATGTTCATCATAATACTTCTTTATCTTGCAAATCTCTCCATTACAAATATCCTTTTACAAGTCACACACATCCCAATTTTTTTTTGGTCCTTGTGGCATTTACTATTTACCCATTTATTAAATAAAAATTGCCATAAAAGCAGCACGAGACTTTATATGTACTTTACTGAAGAGCCTACACTCACTCTATTTTTAATCAAAAATCATACTGCAATTTTTTTTATTCATAACGGGATAAACGTTATTGAGTAGGAGAAAGAGATGAAAAATTAACTTTTTTTTAAAGAATGAGTCCGCTTTCGTCCTTGATCACCATAATAGCTTTTATCAAAATTTTACAAAAGCTTTTTTTTCAAATTCAACTGCCATAACCAGATCCAGTCCTTTTCATTTCTCTGGTGATTGCGAGTTGCGACATCATGAACGGAGACAATTCAAAAAACATACTTTCCCAACTTCCGTCCTAAAAAAAATCCTGACAACTGGACATGTATTTCGTCACTCATAATATAAAAAACTAAAATCCGAATCTGCAGAATTCATTTCTGGCGTGAACATGCATAGTTTTTTTCCCAATTTTTTTTTGACTACTACTCGATACTCCCCAGCTTTCTATATTTCTCCGTAAGTTGACTTTTATGCTTCTTTCTTTCAGAATTTTTTTACCCTTTCCAATTTTTCCCCATTATTTCCCAGTCAAAGAGTTTAGTACCTACTACCTGGTGCATAGTTTAAGTGTACCAGTCTTATAGCTGTTCAAATCAACAGCAGTAGGGGAGCTCCCATGCAAAAGTGTACAAAAGGCTACAAGTAATGGAGTTTAATGTGCAATATATATTGTGGAAATGTATATATTTCTTCACATTTCACCTATCAGAAACAACGTAACTCTTCATGTTTCATGTAGTTTTCGTGAATGAGTGTTCTCTGGCCTGTCCGTGGCATTTCCTTTTTACACACTATTATATTGTTCCATATGCTTATGTATCCAACCATACAGAACAAAAAAAACAGATCATCCCATATCGACAAGAAAGAATAGGCGAAAAATAGCAAGTACCTCAAACTGCATCACGTTATATAATAGTTTTAGTATGCTGATCATCCCTAGGTACTATTCCAATCTAATTCCAAAACACACAAGTAAAGTGATGTGAAAAAGTAAAGTGGCTTCTCAGTACACTATTCCAAAGGAGAAGTGTGCATGCAGAGCCTTGCAAAGTAAATGCAAAAGTAATTTTCGGCCATCAGAAAAAAAACACTGATGATTAGGATGATGGCGTAGTAGCAGTGAGTTAATCCATACGCCTACAAAAATAAACTATTAAATGTGTTTCTTTCTAGCATAAAAAAAAGCTGCAAGGAGAAGAGTGTGCTTATATAATAGTAGTGTAGTAGTAGCACAGCAAAGTTGTTTTTTTTTATTTAGAGGCCGTCAGCAGTCATCATCACTGAAAAAATGCCACTCTAATCAATATAATCACAACAACGTTGGAAGAAAAAAGAGGTGAGTACTATAAGGAGGTGAGCTAAAGTGTATCCTTCTAAATTATGAATTTGTAGTTTTAATGAGTCAGTGAAAATATATTCATTAGAGTAAGTTGTAAGCTGGCCAAATTGTTAGTAGTGAAAAATATATTTAAAAAAAATGTCTCGGGTCAAAATGGGAAATCTAATCAGTTCCAAAGCTGTCCTACTTTATACTTTACTCCACCACCACAGTTCAACCTAGTTTCAATTAGTTTATCATAAAGCTCCAGTGTAGCTGTGCATGATTACGCATTTAATAGTAGAAAAAATTATGTGTGAAAATGAGTGGCAGAAAGGAAGGAGATGGCGTGGTGGATGCCCGTACATGTGAAAAGTTGTGAAAAAGATTATATTTATTATGCGATATAGATAAATGCAGTTTAGCAAAAAAAAGAAGAAGTTGCATGAAGCATCAGCAGATCATCGGTTGTGGAAGGAAGGAGAGGTCTTTTTTTTGTAGGTTAGTCATACAAAAAAGTACTTTAATTGGATTGTACAAATACAGCTAGTTTTATGGCATGTGGGTGGCTAATATGACTATGTTTAGGTGGTATAGTTTTTTTTGTTTCTGAATTTTGCGTGTATATAGTAAAGCGTTTTACCTTTTTATTTTACGGCCCGGACAGATTATTGAGATTTGTGCCATTTGCGTTTTGTGTGAAGGGACTATTTATTTCTGAGCCAATTCTAAACAGCATTCTTTAGTTTACAACATTTTGTGCCCTTTTAATTAAAATTACAAGTACTTTAAACTCTGAGTGACGAGTTCAGAAACTGAAAGAGTTCTGTGACAGCCGTGCCAGTTCATTTATTTATTAGTTCAACTACTTAATCAAGATTTTCAGTGGTGGTTGACTCTGTATGTAAAAAAAGAGGAGGGTGGATGTATAAAGTTGAATGTCACTCCCATCCTTGAATCACGCAATCTACATAAGGAAAAAATATATTAGTTATATTCAGTTTAGTTTATTAGTTTGGCAGAGAAGGACATAAAGTCTTATTTAGAAAGTAAGTGCGTCAGGGAAGCTTATTTTGCACTGGAAGTAAGCTACAAAGATTATTATGTTTTATATTTTGCAGCGAAACCGTACACTGGCCTAACTTTGGCGGTCTACTTACTTGGAATTTTTGGAAAAGTTTACTCACGACACATCCTGTTAAACTTTGAAGGATAAAAAGTTAACAAATCTTAGTGTAAAAGTGAATCTGCAAACCAGCTGAAAATCGTTTAAGGATGGAATGAGCTAATTATTAACTTGTGAACTACACAGCTCAAAAAAATTAAAAATACATAGCCTACAACTTGCAAAAACAACAACAAAATGACGTGATGAAGCGGAAACTTAACTACCTACCAGAAGCAAGTGGCAGTCAGCAGAGGAGCAGCATAATTTTAGCTAATCATCACTTGTTACCAAAATCACGAGTAATCTCAGACAACTTTAAATTCCTCAATGAAATCTTACAGCAGTATTCTATAAACATAAAGGAAGCAATAATGCTCTAATGCCAGAGTAAGAAAATAGCAAACTTCGTCCCCCACACACTGAAGAATTTTTTTTAGGAAACGAGAAGCATAAAGGCCAGTAAGCAGCGAAAAATGACCAAGAAGCCAACTCAAGTGTTTCAACCGTTACTCGCTTATCTTTTACTACTCATCTAATCAAGAGGAGCTATATTTCAACCCATTACCTAACTACCATTTCCCTTCACTCTTTCTCCTTCTCGCTGCATTGAATAAGCCTTTTCTCTGTGATTTGCAAAATCTTAATCATCTCTTGTTACGCTATCACCCTTTCAAAATGGCCAGTGTTATGGAGCACAGCAAGGAATCCGAGGCTGTCTACGTTGCTCAGTCTGAAAGTCACATAGTAATGAGTGAAAAGGTAAGCTCACCTTAACATTTAAAACAAAACTATATGCACTACCTAAAAACTCAATTTTTTTCTTACTGACGGTGGTAGTATGTCTGGTACATGTGTAAGCATTGTTAAAATAAAATTATGGCGCTTGTAGACTTTTACATTTTACGTACGATTATGCACGATCCTTCTTCTTGCTACCAAAACATTTCATTGTGAATTCTTGTATTTCGGTATATTTTTTTCACTTTACAAAATCGACTTATAAATGTTATGGCTGCAATGAACATAAAAAAACTGCATTTGCACTATTTGCAGGTGTATGAATTATAAAGTTTAGACTTGCTCTTGCACACATGTACTTATTTATCATCATTAGGTTTACATCATTAAGATGTACAGCTGCCATGCTTTTACTTGTTGAACTAAACGGTTTTTCGAACTAAAAAATTCTTCTTTAGTATTTCTCGTTTCTTCATTTACACATGTCGGCCGAATTTTTTAGTTTCTTTTATGTGTTTTATTTATCATTATTGCAATTAAATGTCTGGCAGTGACAAAAGGTTATCCACAAATGAACGAAATAGCAAAAATGTGGGGTACAATAGTACTAGAAATTAAACTTTTCACAGATTATTAGACATACTTTTTAGATCACTAAAATATTGTGCTTTGTTTGGTGGATTGTATTTTTAAAAAACTGGTCTCAAGCAGAATTTACATACGGAATGATATTCTTTCGAAAATCGTCACAGGTGCAAGCACTTGCCGGCAGTATATATCAAGAATTTGAGCGAATGATAAACAAATACGATGAAGAGGTCGTCAAAGATTTGATGCCGCTAGTAGTGAACGTTTTGGAATGTCTCGACTTAAGTTATACTGAAAATCAGGAACATGAGGTGGAAGTGGAGCTTCTTCGGGAAGATAATGAGCAACTTGTCACCCAATATGAACGGGAAAAGGCACTCCGAAAAACCACTGAGCAGGTAACTTACAACTTAAGTCGTTTAGCTTGTTCTCATGTTGCCCCTTCATTGCAATACATTACAAAATTGCATTACAAAATTCTAAAAATACAGAAACTGCTGGAAATTGAAGATCAGTCAGAGGAACAAATTAAAGATCTTACTAGTAAAATTGAAAGCCTGGAGGCTATTTTGAGAATGCTCGAGCTTAAAGCCAAAAATGCGGCAGATCATGGTATGCCAATCAGTAATTTTATTTGTTCCCAAACATTTCAAGCAAACGTTAACTTTATTAAGACTTTGTTACTATAGTTTCAAGGTTGGAAGATAAAGAAACAGAAATGAAGCGGGAGTACGCCAAATTACACGATCGCTACACTGAATTGTTTAAAACTCACATGGACTACATGGAGAGGACAAAGATACTCATGGGAACCGATCGGCTGGAGACGTTTGGAATGCCTAAGAAAATGAGTAATGTAATGACACGGTCTGCAGGCCCTGTATCTTTTGGATTCGAATCTCTTGCAAATAATGCGCCTCTTAAGTCACTTGCCAGCCCAGGCGACCATTCAGTTTCGGTACTTTCACCAGGATCCACGCTTCGCTCAGGCCCTACTAATATCCAAGAAGAAATGTCGATGGAAGAAATAGTGGATGGGGGCGAAGGAAATGATCACTCGACGCCTCCTTCTTCAGAGTCAGGGAAGGAGAACGCACAACCCCAACAGTCACAAAGTGGAAAAAGTCGAACAAAGAAGTGAGTTTAACGTTTATTGTATGTATGTACATTATTATCATTATAATGTAAATGTCAAATTGCCTACAGGGAGGAAAGAACTGGCAACACTTTGTATCAAGAGTTCAGCTTTCAAGAGCCTGAAGTTGTCGAGGAACCGACGGATATTACAGGTAAGTGTCTTGAAACGATTTTCGAACTTTTTTCCGAAAGTTGTGAATT
This sequence comes from Acrocyrtus sp. NNG-2020, assembly GCA_027744115.1. NCBI lineage: Eukaryota > Metazoa > Arthropoda > Collembola > Entomobryomorpha > Entomobryidae > Acrocyrtus > Acrocyrtus sp. NNG-2020. The sequence continues at coordinate 18,021 of JAHZND010004626.1, read as the reverse complement.
AACTAAAATTGACTATTTTTGAACAGGTGGCTGGGTTCATCCAGGGGAGTACGCGTCATCAGGTAAGCAAAAATTTATTGCGCCAGTAAAATTTATTGTTGGAATGGCACGGTGAGAGTGTTAGCCTGTGAAATGCTAACTGAAATGATAAAAAAATGATTGTCGCGAGTTTTAATCACTGCTAGATTTTTCAGTTACAGTGAAGCGGAACTTGGTCAGTCTTCTAAAATCTCACGTAACAGGGCAGTACTTAATGAGCACGCTTGTTTAGAACTACATTTAATGCGTGCACCCAGTTATTTGAGTTGATATACGTTCACAGTTTGGAATTTCAATAGCTACTTTCTGCATTTCGATTATTTGATTATTTGCACAGAAATAAGACGTAAATATCTGTCCTTTCACTATTTCTCTTAAATTTTCAAAAGCAAGTAGTTTTTAGATTTTTTTTGAACAAGCAATTGTTTTGCAAAAATTTATATTTTGTACTACATTAGAGGTATATATTTTATTCTTTTACTTTTATTTAGTTTACTTTTGTCATATTTTTACTCTTTGGTGATGCTATCAACTATTAAGACGATTTAGGAATTTGTTTAAGAGATATTTTTACTACATGCTATTTTTCTGAGTCATTCAAGTATCTTTTGTTCTCACTTGGTGTGTTCTACTTTTCTATTATGTTTTGGCAGATGTTGGCAGTGAGAATAGTTGTGACTCACCTCCAGCCCACTCTTCTTCTGTCAATGGTACTGTTCCCTACTTGATTTTCTTGCAGTTTGTTTTATTTGCAGATTATATTAATTTTTTTTAAACATTGATGCATCTGAAAGTCAATAGTGAATCTTCTATTTAATTTTTGCCTTATCAACTTTTAATTACTTTCTTGTAGTGTAACTCAATTTTAGTAGTGCTATGTAGAGTAGCAAACAAGTGCTTAACAAATATTGAATTGAAATTGATTACCTAAATAACTCGCACCTGCTTTTTATACTTTTTGCATGTTAGCTCCTTTTCGTATTTCAGAGCTACATATATGATAATTTCTCTTTAGCTTTCTGTAACTTTTTGCAACAGCTAAAACTTTCAGGCGCAAATGATAAAAAACGGAAATATATTAGAAGTTTGGAAAATTAAAGGTTGAAAAAATCAGGTCCTAAATGAAGCTGTGAATTATTTTATCATGTATTTGAAAGCTGGCATAACGATTAAAGCGTGCCAATTAAAATGTAAATAGCGAGCTAAATCAACCCTAATAATAATTAATCAATTAATTAATTACTCTCCCTTCTTTTCTCTGTGTCTTGTATATCCAATGTGTGCCCTTTAACCACATTCTTGCTCTCGATCTGCCATTTTGACATTAACATGGTGGCCATGGTTCTTTCACTATGTATTCTACCCATTTGATGACGTGTTAACATTGTACTGTAGTCAACGACAACTTCTTTGGTAAGCAGGTTTACATCAGTAAATGATGGTACACAATAATCCCGTGTTTTTGTTGATTGCTTAACACCTTTTTGCTTATGTGCGCCTTATGTGAGAAAATTTTGTACAAAGTTACACAATACTACTAAAAACGTTTAAGTAATTTGTCTAAAAACTCTTTTTTCTGTCAGGGAGTTATCAGAGTTGCACATTCTCTCATAATAACAAGTTAGCCGAGGACATCTATAACATGCGTTTAATTCTCCGTTCCCAATTACCCCATCAATGCTATACGCCGGTTATCAGTTTGCCCCATTCCATTTCTACTAACTCTCAATAGCCAATAGCTGTATTTATTACTGGAATTGATATACCCAATTATTAGTGAATGTTTTAATTTACTTTAACTAAAAAAATTACAGTACCCACTTAATTGGTTTTAGTAGTAATTAGAGGAAATAATGAGTGGTAGTGATAGTAGTAGCTTACATTACACACTTGATCAAATTGAGTACAATAGTGTGCAAAGTTAGAGAAACTCTTTGCTCTCTTTTAATTCTATGCTAAAATTAATTCAATGCTCTCTTTTTATAGGAATGGGAAAAGAGGTTGAGAATCTTATTATGGAGAACAATGAGCTGCTAGCAACTAAAAATGCATTAAATATAGTCAAAGACGACTTAATTGCAAAAGTGGACGAGTTAACCAGGTATGGTATATACATATTACAAATTTACTACTAGGTATCCGTTTTAAATGACTTGACTTTTCATTTCAGCGAGCATGAAATCTTGAGAGAGGAAATTGGATCACTGAATGCCGTAAAATCTCGACTTAAGTTAAGAGTGCAGGAATTAGAAGATGACCTAAAGAAAATTAGAGAAGAACTGGAAAAGAAATCCAGCAATAAATCTGACGACGAGGAAGATGTACCTTTGGCTCAGCGTAAAAGATTCACACGTGTGGAAATGGCACGTGTCTTAATGGAGCGAAATCAGTATAAAGAGCGGTTTATGGAACTTCAGGATGCTGTTCGATGGACTGAAATGCTTCGAGCTGCGAAGCAGGATCCGTCCATTGACAAGAACAAAAACAATAGAGGAATTTTTAACTTGTATGTACTGTTATTTTACAAAAAATGAAAAAGTGACATATCTGTCTACCGACTAATTAGTACTATTTACTATTCGTTTAGTTTCAGTAATTTGTTCAGCAAGAGCGCAACCCCAGCTCTAACAATGACAACAGACCGTTTGGTTTCTTCTGGAGGAATAGTTCCTCACTCTTCACCCACCCGTGGAGCGAGTGGGGGAGCAGCCACCACCGCTTCAACTTCGACCGAGTCATACAGGCCCTCTAGGAATGCCACTGAGATGTACGCCACTGAAATTTCTTATGAAAAAAAATAATGACTTTAACAAATACAGGACAACCTGAAAATTATTTTTATGTTTCCAAGGTCAGCGGAGAAATTGCAACTGAGACGTCTTGGAGACACGCAGCAAAGGAGAGAGCAGGCTACCATAAGCAAAATAAAAGCTCACGTTCGAAAAGATGACGGACGGATGCAGGTAGCTATTAAGCATATACTATTAATGACATAAATTAATGAATGAACAAGTTTAATGCTTTAATTTAAAAAACTTCATTTCAAAAATCATTTTAAGGCATATGGCTGGAGTTTACCAGCTAAGGCTGCAACAGCATCCGGAACTACGCATATGTCCAGTGCCACAAGTAACTGTCGAGACGATGCACAAAGTGAAAATGCATCTTTAAAGGTAGGAGCTGCGGTTCCATTGCCTACAAGGCATTTGCCCGTTCCTGTGCCAATATACTGCCGGCCTTTTATGGAGCAAGCACCGGGAATGAAGGTACCTACAATTAATGTACGTATGTACGTTTTTGGGAGTTTGTATTAACTAACTGCTTAACTCCCATTCAGATATTTTGTGCCTCGGGAGTTGACCTGAAAGGATGCTACTCCAAACCAGGGGAAATTAACCGAACTTTTTCGTCGCCTCATGTTTGGATCTGTACTGCGACGCACCCGGCCAGCAGAGTGACTATAATAGACGCCAATAGGCCCGCGGATGTAATATTGTCGTTTGAAGTGTGCCCGTCTCATCTTCTGTGCATAGCGGCAGTGCCTGGTATATACAAATTTCCCAATATTCCGGTTAGTTGAAGGTTTAATTTTAGAGGTTATTATAGTGCTAAAATTCCTTTCATTTTCTGAACAGGTGTCAAAGATGATGATCTTAAAATACATGATGGTCTACACGAAAATGTCATTCTTGATGGCCCTAGTATATCAGCAGGTAAAACCGGCGCTCTGTCACACATTTGTGCTGCAACGTTGATTGAGCAGACGGAACGGCGGCGGAGTAAAAGTGTGACTACAAGTGATAGTGGGTTAACAGAAAACACCACAGCAAGTGAAACAAAGACTGAGCCATCGGAGACTGATGATTCTAAGAATGAGGGGGATGCAGACGAAACCTCAACTCAAATGTCAGAGACAAGTGAACCTCAAAGCTTAGAAAAAGCCACTTTTGACACCGTTACTTTAGGGGGTGATACAACTCTTTCCGAAGATGAAGTTTTCATGTCCAGTGTGCAGCCTACAATGTGGTTAGGAGCACAAAGTGGCTTCGTATATGTTCATTCAGCCGTAGCTCAATGGGACAGGTGTCTTCACCGGGTTCGTCTATCGGATTCTGTTCTTTCCATCACGTAAGAAATAATTGACAAATTGTATTCAATCTTGACAAAATGAATTGTCTACAATTGTAGTAATTGTATTATAGCCATCTCCGTGGGAGAGTGTTTGCTTCAATGGCGAATGGAACCATAGCCATTTTCCGACGAGCTGAAGATGGACAGTGGGATTTGTCGACCTACCACCTTCTTGACTTCGGTCAGCAGCCACATCACTCGATTCGATGCCTGTCAGTAGTGCACGACCAAGTTTGGTGTGGTTTCAGAAATAAAATTCATGTTGTAGATGTGACAACACTATTGGTTAAGGTGTGGTTACTATATTTATGTTAACATCATTTATTACTAGTTTTTGTTAGTTATTAATCACAAATTTATATTTACAGACGAGTTTTGAGGCCCACCCTAGGAAAGAGTCTCAAGTCAGACAAATGGCATGCTATGGTGATGGAGTATGGGTTTCCATACGTCTAGACTCTACACTACGGCTATACCATGCAACCACATTTGAGCATCTACAAGATGTGGACATTGAACCATATGTTTCTAAAATGCTAGGTATTTATTAAATTATTAAGTTTTATGCTTTACTACAGCTTTACTACAGGTATTCTATATGGTAATTCTATATTAATAGGTACCGGTAAGCTTGGATTCTCATACGCAAGAATTACGGCCTTGCTCATTGCTAGTCATAGACTTTGGATAGGTACTGGCAATGGAGTAATTATTTCGGTCCCACTCTCTGAATCTGTGAGCATTTTACCGGGACATGGCAGCATAGGTACTGAATTATATTAAATTAAAATTATAAAAAATATGGAAGATGTAAATGTGAAAATGAATTCAAAGGACGTATGGATGTAAACAACACTACAAAGTTCCCCGGGGCAGTTGTGCGAGTTGCTGGCGAAGAAAAAAGCGGTCGAGAAATTCCATATTGCTCCATGTCTCAAGCTCAGCTCTCATTCCATGGTCATCGTGATGCGGTCAAATTTTTTGTTGCCGTTCCAGGTGCTCCGTTTAGCGACACACATGGTATAAATTATCGGGATTGTAATTTTTTTCGAAATGAAATAAAAAATTCAGATATTACTGAGATAAATTTGTGTTTTATAGGCCCTATAGCTTTGACGAACGAAGAACCTCAAAGTAGAAGTGGCAGAGGCTCAGCCGCTTCTCTCTCCAAAAACAATTCCATGCTAGTCATTTCCGGTGGTGAAGGATATATTGATTTCCGTGTCGGTAAGTAACTGTCGCCCATTGTAATATACCTAGTCAATTCAGATAAGTAGACGTAACAGCGCTGTGAGCACCTTATTTGTGATTTGATAGATGAGTTGAGAGCCTCACAAAATGAGTTGATTCACGATTTGCACTCTATGAAGCTCAAGTTTTCCAGCATACATTTTCAATATCAGTAAAATATAGACAGCACAAAATTTTGTTTCCACATTATTTAAGCGCTTTGGTTATGGGCCTACACTTTGGGATTCAGTTTTGGAATGCTTCATGTGCAATAGTGCAATCGCTTAGATGCAATTTAGGGTTAGATCACCGAAGTAATAGGGACATATCTCACAATACCCCAAATTGACACTTAAAATATGTTGCTGCACAGGCATGCACCGAATTCATTACTTATGGCTAGCTGCTATTATCTACGTACAGTACACGTATTTACTTGATTAAATGAAAATATGAATCCGTAATACATGTGCTTTGGTTGCTTATATAAAATAAACTTTCTCCCTTTTTCCTGCATGCTTGTTACTATAAATTACTTTCTTTTTTGTTTCTTGGTTTATTGTTGTCTCCATGCGGGTGTGTGTGCTACATGCAACGTTTTTTAAACCTCTTTCTTGGGAGACAGTTGATGAAGCAGATGGAGACACTGCATCTCACCTCATCGTTTGGAAAATCGCAAGCTGTGATTCAGATCAAGAACCGTCATCACCTGTGAAGACGAATTTCAACGAGAATAACAACACTAGTCTCACCGTTACCGATACTTCGGATGCATCTCCCAATGATAGTGGTTGCGATTCTCCCGCAGCAGTAAGAAAAACTTCGGAAGAAACCTCTTCAGTCACACCTCCAGTTGAGAATGCTGCCGTAATCAAAACTAATTCAACCGAAGAGACGCTCGAAACAGATGGAGGCAATACAGAAACACAAATAGTAGAACATCCCATGGAACAGGGCGAAAGTGCAGCTCCATTAAACGTCGAAAAGGGGGATATAGAGTATGAGTTGACTACAACTTCCGTCCTTCGATATGACTCTGAAGAAGCTCAACCAATTACCTCCGTTGCAATAAGTGATGAAATTATTAGCACCAGCTCAAGTGCTCCAGAAAACCCAGAGGCTAATGATGGAGTATCTGAAGCAGTGGGTGTGGATAGCGTTAGTTAGCCATGCGTTGAATACTAGTCTGTTTACTACAGCAAACTTAAAATAGCAATTTGTTACACAAATACTGCGTGCCACAGAGAAGTAGTAATGTTCCGTTAATAAGTTTTGTTACGACACAGTCAGAGTAGGGAAACCTTCCAATTCAAAATGCCTGCAGCTGCAACTAACTCCATCCCCCTCTACTTAATTTGAAAATTTTCCTGTTAAAAATAATATAAATTATTGAGCACTGGACGCAACTATAAATGTCAGCTACTGTTAATCTACAGGGATAATGAAAGGACTCTTACTGTGGTTGTAAATGGCAAAGTTGAAAAGTAAGTCGGCTCATTGTTGAGTTTGTGTGCGTGTGAAACTGAGAGAGCGCTCACGGCGTACCCTTATATTAACGTTTTCTTTTGTTATTAATTTAACTGTAATCCATAGAAATATATTTTTTTGAATGCAGAATTAGTAAAAACAATATTTTAATTGTCAATTTTTACTTCCCTTCTCTCGGAACAATAAACACCCACTCCTTTCCTTTTATGGCTTTTGGCTTTCTATTAACAGGCTTAATACCTGCATAGTCATTACATTTTGCGTAACACATAGTAGGTTTATAATCATTTAAAGAGAAGAGAATTCATTCGAAATAACCATTCGAAAAATAAAAATTGGGCTTGAAATAGTTGAAATATTTAGATTTACTTCATATGGTTATTTCATTCAAGCTATTTTATGTTACTACTACCTATGCCAAGTTATCTTGGAGAAAGCACTAACATCTGTACTATTGCTTATCTTGATCTATTAATCTGCATGTTGTATGCTACTTCTTAGTGAAGCATCTAATTGAAATAATTTATCTACTTTAAATGTTAAACAAGGTGTTAAATTAAAAGCACACTTGCTTTTTTGCAATATTACGCATGGTGGGATGAGTGTAGGGCAAGTGTGATTTAATTTAATGTTTTAAAAATGTTATTAAAAGGGGACGGGGAAGATGGCGGAGATTGTGGTTTCAAGGCGCCCGGAACTGTCAGCGTATCCATCGACACCGCACACTTAATAATATGGCAAGTGTGTACAGCGCATATTACTACCACCTCTGAGAGGACGCAGCTAGCCAACGCTTCACATTCGGGGATAACCATGGCTGCTAGCGGCTAAGTTGGAGACTAATGCGCGTCATCGAGAACGATATCCCAATTGCTTCCGCTATTAAAAGCTACTACGTAATTTGTAGAAAGATTTTTATGCATAACTTAATATTTACAACAGAGGACAAAACTTTAATTTAAATTTGATGTTTTAAAAATAAAAATCATCCCTTTACTGAATTACTGTGTACCGCTTAAGAAACCAATACTGTACAATTGTAAATACAATTACTAAAGACAAAATTGAGAAGATTTTTATTTCAATAGTTGCAATGAGGACCAAATTGGCTATTTTCTCTGCAAATTTGATTTTTTTATTGAAAATTTCTTTATTGATTTCTTAAGAACTTTGTTTAAAGCAAAAAGCCTTGAACTGAAGGATTCATCTCTTCAAATCTCGGTATAATGTTACAAATTTAACTTTGTGATTTTAAATACAAATAATTAAATTGCAAATTAATTTATATTAATAAATTATTTTAAGTTTGTTATGTAACCTTACCAAAAATGAAATAAGGATGCATGCAACTGAGAAAGCAGAGAAGGAACATTAGGTTTATCTGATAATAAAATACTTTTACCGTTCAAGTAAACTTCCTCTTCCCACTCTTCCTTCAATTCTAAGCTAAGCCAGAAAAGTACTACTCCTATTAATACGTACATAGAGTTCGAACAGAGCATTAATATTATAGGTATATTATAAATGAAGCAAAAACTGTTTTTGTAAATATGCGTATTCACGAATCGTGAGTCATGATTGCTGTTAATCAAAATATTTGTAATTAGTTTAAAATGGGACATTGCGAATAACCAACTACGCATAGTATCCGAGCAACGAGCAGTTTTCAATTTCTAGTCAAACTCAAACTAATTTGGTCTCTCTGTCTATATATTTCGTAGTTAGGAACTGACTGACTTGCTTAACCACTTATAAGTGTCTTGTTTGCGATAGCCTATTTAAAATAAAATGACGAAAGAGATAAAATGAACTGATATTAACAGTTAATTTACACTTGTGCTATTGGTACTTGTTGCGCAATACACTAAACTGAATTGTGAAGGTAAATCTTTGAATCCGTTTGTAGCTATCTTGATAAAAATTTCAAAAAAAAATTAAAGTCTAACATGAAATTATGCTATTATTAATACCTCAAATTTTTTCCATCATATCACAACAAGCACAGGGCGAAATTTTATGAACCGGTGCTTTATAATGTGAACCCGTGCAAAGAAAAGTTATGCTCATCTTTTAATACGTATCTCTTGCAAAGGAGACGCGCATAAAAAGATGCACAAAATTCCTGTAGTGTGAAAATGCATAATCGGTTATGAGTTTTTACGCATTTTATACTATATCGTTTACGATTCATAAATCCATATAGTACTTATTTTATCGATGACATTGCATTGCAATAATGTTGAGAGAGAAAATCACAAAACTGCAACCTAGCTCATCCACATCGACAGCTTCATAAGTATAAGATTTGTAGTCTTTCAGCCTGCTCCAGAGACAGCTTCGTGATGAATGAAGGGAATCCTCCTCGACACTTTGTATTTTCTTATCTGTTATGCACCAGTGCATCTCTCTCAAGACGAAATTAATCAGCCAGTCTAGTCTCACTCATTAGTCTAGTCAGTCCTTCAGTGATGTTAGGTGCACGCCACGCAAGCAGAAGCATAGATGATTAATGGTGGAGAAGAGTAAACGGTAAAGATTTATGCATAAGAAATGCTATCACTGAACGTTACAATTACAAACTTTCCATTCTCATTGGCTTTATGTTTGGATTGGATATAAAGTACCTACGTAAGTAAGTAAGGTATGTCCAATCCAACCGACTTTATTTTAAATGTTCTACTTCTGCGTACCGTTTTAGTAAATATAAGTACTAGTACTAGGTAAAAGTGTGACAACGCGTTTAGAATATTTAGGAGAAAAGGTTTGAAATCAGCGACATGTGTTTACCATTGGAAAAATCTTTGTTTATCATTGGAGCTATTGCTATTTCTTGCTTAGGTGTTGGCGCTAGAGATGCCATTTGATTATGACGATGCTGATTAGATTCGGTGCTCTCATCAGGTCCATCATGATCTCTATTCGAACTGGAAAAGTTGTTAGATGAATATTAATATTATTGAAATGCCACATTTGCAAAATACTACTTTCGTAATATATTACCCGGAATGAAAGCGGCCTCCTTCGCCACGTATCCTATTCATTGCGTGCTTATGTCTAGATTCGTGTAAATATTTCTGTAACGAAATCAGGAATTAAAACATTCTACATAAATTAGCAGACATGATAGCAAGTGCATAATGAGAATACTGATAATGACAGGTCTACTGACAGGTCGTTCTTTGGGAATTCGGCCTTCCGCTTCTAGCCTTGCTCTAGCCTGCCTTCTCTTTAAAATGCGGTGATACTGTTTGGCGTTAACGTATAACGGCTCCTCCTCTAGCTGTTCGGGCGCTGGCATTCTTGATACCGTTTGAGCACCACTTTGTATAATCTACACAATGAGCATAAACTGGCCCGTTATAAACCTTAAAACTTAATCGCACCACAATCATTACAAAACGATTTTTACAAAATTTGTGGGTGCTGCTGCTGTTGCAAGACCAACGTTCTGTGGCACAGTTATAGTTGTGCCACTTGTTGTTGCATTAACAGTTGCCCCGGAGATGGTTGCAGATCCTGCTGCAGCTGCAGTTAAAGGAATTATTGACCCATTAAGTCCTATTACAGCACTTTGCGTGCCCTGTAATGTCTGGTCTACGGTAACTGGTTGATAAATATATGTCTGCCCATCAGCAGTCTGAAGTAGCTGCGTTCCCTGTATAGGGAGAACCTGAAACATGATTATTTTTTTAATTCAGCACCCTGTTTAATTCAGCACGTTGTTAAATTAAAGCTTTATTGTGCTGTTTCACAATGACAATGCATAGGAGGCGGACGATGAACCTGAGAGTACAAGTAAATCTAAATCAAAACAAACATATTTTTTAGGAAAACTCGCAAAAGTCAAATTACGCGCAGTTCCCCCGTTCAACCAATACCGATACTCAGTGCGCTCAATGCTTTTGAGGGAGGGGATTTAGAATTGGGAAAAGAATAAAGCAAATACATTCCATAGTTGATACTGTTGATAGTACATTCAAATCTTTACTTGCCATTACTTGAACATTGAATGCTGAAGAGCAAGTAAAATTGTTGTGGGAACAAGAACGATAAAAAAAAGGTTTTTTCTGTTCTCAGCAAACTGGGTTCAGTTCAGACTTGTTTGACTCTGCTCTTTGTAAAATGTAAAGATACAAAAATACAAAAAACAGCTATAACCCCTCCGTGTATCCTATAGTCCACGCCGTCGCCTCCCGGAGATATACCGGAGATCCGCCTTGCGTGCTAGCTAAGTTAGCTGTAGCTGAATCTCGCGGCGACGTAGTGGACTACAGCATATACGGAGGGCTTATATGCTGTTTGCTCTTCACTGGCAAATACACTATTAGCTACATCACATGCTATACCTGCTATGTATCAAGATCGTAGCTCTGTAAAACAAATGTCAGCTTCGAAAAGTACACCCTGCCATGAAGAATAAACATATACCAACGAAATTTCGATGCCGATGCCGCTGAGTGCAAAGTGGAGATAAAAAGCATCGGAAGCCTCTCTTGACCTGACCATGTTCCAATAAAGCAGAATGCCTTTCTATTCTGTAGCAATAATTGGCTTTGGGATGATGTTTTTCCCAAAACGCGAGTATTTTAGGGCTTTCGAATAGACACTTTTTAGGAAATTTTGTTTTGGAATCGAATAGATATAATTCCAAAAACTTTATAAAAGTACGTTTTTGTAGTGTGTAGAAGTGGAATAGGATAATTATCGTAAATATAATTAGTTTGCTAGGGGTGTATATTAGCAACTAAAACTGCATGCACATTGCACAGAAAGGAGTGTGTAGATTGTAGGTAGTCGGCATTCTGCTTTCATTCACTTAAGGCTTGGCTGAATTGCACTATTAAAGAGATTTTTTAAAGGACAAATTTGCAATTAAGAGAGACATTGAATACGTTAGAGGTAAGTAGTGGGGGCGGCGGCAAAACGCAACTGTGCCTTGATTTCCCGATAGACTAAAACTTGAAACTGACTAAATACGTTCGGGAATAATGACAGCGGAAGGAGTCGACATCGATTTGTATGCAGATGATATAGAACAAGACTTTAATTCGGTAAGTGTGCGTCTGATAATTAACGCTTTATTAAACGTGCTAATAAGTACATATTCAAGAGTATTTTATTGTTTTAGCAGGATGAGTTCGGAGGCGAAGGAGTTGACCTATACGATGATGTCATTACAAATTCGTCGGGTAGAAGGGATTCAGAGAGTGGGGAAGGCGGGGCAGATTCAAGTCCATCAGCTTCAGCCTCTACCCCGAATAATGTAACGTCAAAGACTAATTCCTCTAATGACCACAAGGATGGAATTCAACCCCTTAGAAAGCATCAAGTATATATAGGGAATCTAACTTGGGTGAGTTATAGTTAAAGATACACTAAATCTAAATGTTACTGTAAAGAAAACTACCTCTAAAAATAAACTACATCATTTGTAGTGGACATCGGATAAGGATATTCAGGATAATCTACAAGATATAGGTGTAAACGATTTCGTTGAGGTGAAGTTTTACGAAAACCGTGCAAATGGACAGTCTAAAGGTTACTGTGTTCTAACTGTTGGGTCGGAAGCTTCACTAAGACTAATTCACGACAAAATGCCTAAGAGAGAAATACATGGCCAGTTACCAGTCGTCACACCTCCCACTAAACAGGCTTTGAATCAGGTAGCTTGCTTGAATTGCTTTGTTGTTGCTTTTTTGTCACCACATTTTAGACGTAAATATTGTTTTTCTGTTTAGTTTGAAGCACAGTCTAAAACTAGGCCATCCCAAGGTAACCAAGGAAATCAAAGCAATATGAATATGAATATGATGGGTCCTAGAGGGCCAATGGGACCTATGGGTCCCCAAATGGGTGGAATGGGAATGGGATTTGGTCCAAGAATGATGATGAATCCCATGAGAGGTGGACCTAGGGGTCCTCCGATGGGTGCGCCCCCACATAGAAATATGGTTCCACCACAGGGACCACCGGGAAATTATAGTCCTCAGCAACGGCCACCAATGGGTCCTCAAAATCTACCTCCTCCTCCTCCTCAGAGACCACCTCCAGGAATGAATATGGTAAGGACTGCGAATTTGATGATTTAGCGTTTTCCAGAATTCCAGAATAAAACAAATTAAAAACACTATTGAAAAAAATGAAAAATAGATGCAACCAGCTCCTCAACCAATGCCACCAAGAGGACCAATGCATGGTCCTATGATGGATGCACGAGGTCCACCACCTCGTGATTGGAATCGACCTCCCAGTAAGTTTAGTTATTCTAAAAGTACAACGAAATTATTAACAAACGAAATAATAAAATTAAATCACTTTTAGTGAATAATTACCCTCCGCCGCATGGGCAAGCTCCGTTGCCTCCCCCGGGACCAGGTCCCATGCCAGGACCTCCATTGAGAGGAGGACCACGTAAGTTGAACATTCTTATTATCACTTGACGAATTTTGGCGAGAGGAGTCAATAGATATTCTTTTTTACTGCAGCACCTCAAATGATGAGTGGTGCCCCACCACCAGGTGCTCCTGCACCACATATGAATCCAGCATTTTTCAATCCTCCTGGACCCCCTGGACCTCCTCAAGGTGGCCCACCTCCACCAGGCTACGTCAATGCATCTCAGAATGCTAGGGTAAAATATAAAAACCTGTATAATTCATTTTACTTTTTTGTGCAGAGAATAAAATACAATATAATAAAAGATTATGTTAAATCTAGCCACAAGCTGCGAATAACTATCCTCCTCCAATCGAGCATAGAGAGAGCCCAGCAATAAGTGAAGCCGAGTTTGAAGAAATTATGGGCCGCAATAGGACCGTATCCAGTTCTGCAATTTCTAGAGCAGTAGCTGATGCAGCAACTGGTGAATTTGCAAGTGCGATAGAGACACTTGTTACAGCCATTTCCCTAATAAAACAGTCTAAGGTAGCCAGTGATGATCGCTGTAAAATTTTGGTTAGCTCCTTGCAAGATACACTACATGGAATAGAAACAAAAAGTTACGGGCGACGAGGTAAGAAAGGTTTTTCGAAAAGCTTATTCGAGACATTTTCGCAGTGCTTATTGTTAAATTTTGATTTCTTATTGTTTCATTTACAGAAAGATCACGATCGAGAGAACGTGATAGGCATAGACGAAGTAGACGAGATCGATCTCGAAGTAGGGAACGTGACTACAGAGATCGTAGTAGAGAGCGGTACTATGACTACCCAAGAGAAAGATCGAGAAGTCCTAGAGAAAGAGAGTACAGGGAAGGACGTGAAAGGTAATAAGACTGTGTAAAAGATTTAAACAAATAGGTATCAAAAAATAGATTTTAATCAATTTTTGACCCTTAATTTAATCGTTTGTAGCAGTAGCAGCAGGTATTACGACGAAAGGGACAGGTATCGCGAGAGGGATACACGGGAAAGGGATAGGGAAAGGACTCGTTCCGAAGGTGATAGGAGTCGAGAAAGAGAACGGGAAAGAGAGCCTTCAGAAAGATCTGAAATTCATCGTGCAACACGACACTAATATTCGTGTCATTAGTTTTATCAATTTTATGTTTGAAATAGTGCTGGACGTATGAAGCTAGCATCTAAAATCAACTATTCATTTATTATGATATAGGTGACAAAACAGAAGTATGAAAAGTTTTTCAAAACAATTTCATAGCTAGTTTATTTAGCTTCTGGTTTAAGGTATTCGTTGTTATATTTTTTATTTTCCAATAAATATGAAACAACTTTACTTTGTGGTTTTTCACATTTGAATTTGATGGCAATTATTTGCACATATCTACATATTACCAAATTGTTTTAATGTAAGAATATATTGTGGTATTATTTCTAAATTCAGTTGTTGGTGATGTAATAGAAAATGTACATTATCTTATAAGAATCAACTAACATAAGAATAATTTTGAAAAGGTTGACAAGAATTTTTCGGTAAAGGGTAGTAAATACAAAAAGTCTTCTTCCATAACGCCTTCTGTGCTTGAAATGCTTGGAAAGTTTAAGGCCCGGATATCATTGTGACGGCATCTTCCACTTCCATTTTTTCTGACCCTTTGTCCTTGGTCCATTCGTCCAGATTGTCTAATCCATTTGGCTGCTTACGTAATTCGGCTTGTTCCTTCTGCAAAACATTAATAGGTATGCATATGATACTATACAACACTATATTAACTATACAATACAAAAACATTCAGGCTTACTGCAGTATCCAACTTGGCAAATTTTTCAAACATGCGTGAATACACTTGTTTCTCTTTTAATTTATGCTGCTTGATCAGGTGGTCACAAACACCAAGTTGTTGCTTAGCAGCTTTGTTATCCGGTTCTAGTTCTAGAACTTTACAAAAGTCCTTTTTGGCATCGTCGGCTTCCTTGATCCCAATATTGGCCAAGCCACGGCGGTAAAAGGCTTTGGTATTGTTAGGATCTAACTCGAGAGCATCATCAGCGTGACGTTTAGCAACTACTGGTTCGTTTAATTTCAGGTGGCAAATTGCCTGATTTAGGTACGCAGCAAGCAAAAGTGACTTTCGTAGTTCCTCATGATCTCCTTGAAGCACTATAACATGAAATATAAAATAATACTTGTACAAAATTCGAATGCGCTACTAGTACTAGTACTTTCAATTTGACCTTGACTTACTAGCTTCAGTTTTGAGGTAGTTGACAATGTTTTTGTACTGACGAGTAGCCAAAAAGTACTTTTCTTGCTTGAAATACCCAGTTCCTTTTTCTTTCGCTTTTTGCGCAGCCTCAAGTTTCTCAGGTGGATCCATCTGCCAAGCCTCACGAGTCTACATATAGGAAAATAACGCAGAAAATCAGAAAATACTATGCAGTATTTCAGTTAACGAATTACAGTAAATTACCCTTTCAAATCCTTCCAAAGTGACGATGTAATTAACAACAGCATCAGGTGGAATGTTAAACTCCTTAGAACCAGTAGATCCGAAAGCATATTTTGGACCAAGGGTAAGCAATGATCGTTCCCCTTCGCTGAATTTGAAAAGAGCCTTCTCAACCCCATACGGAATGTTAGCTTCACATCCTTCCCCAAGAACAAAACTCACCTTTCGTTCTTCGAACGTGACCTTATTATATTGGCCCTCAAGAGTAACTTTTAAAAAAATTTAAAAAAAAATTTAAAAAAATTATTATGAAAATACAGTACACGGAAATTACGTTAAGAATGGACTGAACAGTACTTACTTGTAATAGTAGATCCATCATTTGGGTTAAGGTACTTTCCCTTTCCAGGGATGATTTTCTGGCGCAACAATGTTCCTGACTTGGAATTAGTAAGGTCCTCAGCTTTAAAATCAATCAATTCAACCTGAAGGTATTAAAAGTTACTTTTAGCTGCCGAATGTTAAAAAGAATTAGTAAAAACTTTTTAAAAAAATAGCAGTGTTTTGCCTTTGCCTCAAATATCAATACAGAATTTCCAGGAATTTGCCCCGATCCATTTGCTCCATATCCATAATCTGGATGAATGTAGAACTTGGAGCGTTCTCCCTTCTTCATTGTCCCTAAACCTTGATCCCATCCTTTGATTACTTGACCTAAAAAACAACAAGAAATCAGAGTTAAGAAATTTTTGTTCTGAGCAGTCGTGGGTGGTGATTATTTTTCGGTTAGCTAAACGCATAAAACTTACCGTCACCAACAACAAATGAAAAGGGTGTTCCACGCTTATCGCTTCGATCGAATTCACTGCCATCCGGCAACGTTCCAATGTAATGTACAGTAACTTCACAGCCATCAGATGGAGTCATTGCAGAGCTGTCAGCCTCCTGCAAGATCTCCTTGTACAACTTTCCATTTTTCTCCTTAGAGACGTCAACACAGTTGGGATTTAGCAAGGTCTGGAGAACTATTTCGGCAGCCACCTGCTCATCAGTTATCATACCCTGCTCCATTTGTCCTTCTTCACCTGTAATTAATCGAAATAATGCATTTTGAATACTACCTTGAAAGTATGTACCAATAACAAATATTAGAGAATTTAGTAATTGAGTTTTCTTTTTTTTAACAATTAAAGATCAAATTCCTCTCTATCAACTCACCGACTTACCCCCTTGCCGGTATTTGGTCTTCTAACGTAGAACTGACTTAAATATTTTTAAAAAATGTTGCGACTTTGCACGTCCTAAATTATGATTAATTAAATTTTAATCTTTTTTAAATATCGATTTTAAAACTTTAAATCACAGCTAGTTGATTCCGAAAACCGTAAGAAAAACTCATTGGTCGTTTACAAATCTGACTGACAATGGTCAGAGTCAGTAGAGTTCAATCGCTCCGAGGAAATTGCGAATGCAATACAATGCAACGAGCAAGGTGAGATCAGCCTTTGAGAGCAGCAATAGCACGCTGGACAAGTGAACAGTACATGAGCGAGTGGACAAGGCTGCTCGGCTGTTGACTTGCTCTTGACAGAGTTTTCCCACGGAAGCGAAATTGCCCCTTTTCGTTTCTAGCATCTTCTTCTAGTTCTTTGTGTTCTTTGTGTAGCGTCCAGTGCTTTTCATGTGATCTAAATGTTGCATGCAAAACCGAGGCTTATTAACTGTGCATTATCTGCCATAATTCGATTATTTAATGTGGACGTTTGCAACTGATCATGGTCAAGTCTTTGTTATCTTACCCCCTTTCATCCAATCCAAGATTATTGCCATTAAAACCAAACAACGGCTAAATTGTTAGATGGTAAATGACCAAGAATCAATTTTGCTAGTGAATAAAAATCTATTTGTGCAAATCATTTCTCGGCAAACTGATTTTTGGTCATTCTAATGTCTTATCATTGGCTGAATTTATTTTTAGCGTTCTTCTAAGGCAATAGTTGAAAAAGTCCGACTCATGTCTTCTTCCTTTCATGATGCAGTGCTTCTTATAACAAAAATAATTTAATTTACATATAGTCATGTTAGTCTTATTTTAGTCATATGCATTTCTGCAAGTGCTAAAAGCTAAAGCCTTTTTTGGCCAATTGTGATTATGTGAAAGAGGAGAAGGTTTTGCTTTTTGCAAGTACATTTTATGCAATGTGGGGAAAGTTGATACTTGAGTATTTTGAATATATCGGCGGGAAAGCAGCTCTGAAATATTTTCACTTTCTGCAAAAAAAGTTATA
>JAHZND010004625.1:0-14414 GCA_027744115.1 Acrocyrtus sp. NNG-2020 | reverse complement strand
CTAGGAAAAAAATGCAGAGTTGTAGTTAAAGATCAGGGCTATCACATAGATCGAACAAACCATGACACAAAAATTATTATTTGAAGTTGTAATCCGTTAAAAAGTGTCCTCAGATAAGGGTCCCACCCTAGGTAGAATATGTTGGATCCCTGTCAAAGGCAGGAGCCGTGCGTCTCGTAGCTCGCCACTTTCACCGTCAACACGGAAACGTTCCCTGAGGGTTCGGTGCAATTGAACAAGTCGGTTCCATTTAGTCTTTGAATAATCTTCGCAAAAAATTTAAAGATTTAAATTATTACTGGTTAAAACTGTTATTACTGGACTTTTCATTCAATATGTAAAGTCTGCTTACTCTGTTTTCCTTGAACCATTTCACTTTTGGCGGGGGATCTCCGGAAAACTCGCATCTCAGCTCTTTTCTCTTTTCACCTTTCACGTTGACATTGTCGTGTTCAGAACTTGTGAACCGCCCTTTTGGATATACACGAATCCCACATCCGGTTCGAAAGTTGGCATCTCAGAGAGCCCAACTGACTTCCAGGGTTTTCTTCCTACGAACATGAACAGGAACACATTTACAGCGGGATTGTCTACGTATGGCATGCCTCCCATCTTGGGTATCTCCCAGAAATACAGTCACAGTTTTTCCAGCGAACAGAGACACTTTATTGTACGTGTCCTGCTGCACAAAAATGCTCAATTTGCTGTGAAGTCGTGGGATTAGTATGTAATTGGAAGGCGTATTGATTTTGCTATTTCAGACACTAAAATAGTAAGTAAATGGTACAATAAAAAGAAAAAAACAAAATTACTTGTTATTACTTGAAACAAATCTACTTGAGGGACACTATCTACGAACACAAGGTTACCAGAAGGGTTTGCAAATAAAAAGGAGCGAGCGATTGAAAATGTCTTAATAAATATAATTAATTTCATTTTAAAGTTAACTTATTTTGAGTAATCAAAAATTACGAATACGTACTTCTAATGATGACAAAGCGACCATTCATTGATGTCTCAAGTATGAGAATACATGAGTGCTTGCATAAAGAACGACAGTGGAAAGCTACTGCCAAATTTTGTGAAATAAAACTTCTGAACTCATTTTGTTTGAAATTGCTCATTTCTACTGAAATTGACTTGGAAAGGATGGAGCAACAAGTGATTTGGCTGGACCTGTACCAAGTAACTCAACAGGATTTAGACGCTACACTCAACTTATACAGATCCATGAGGGACTTACATAACTTTTCATCGAACTTCTTCTTTATCTATTTTGCAATCCCCATAATATTAGCAAATATGGTGGCGGTAGCTGCCAACAGAAGCATTCAGATTGATAACCGGGCATTAGGATTATTAAAGGAGCCGAATCTCTTGGCCAGAAAGGCTCCCACTATACTTCCAAATATTATGCCAGTCGATGTTCACGGAAGGAACGTTTATCAATTGTGGAAACTGTACAGAGAGAATGGAACCGGGGAGCAGCCATCATTTGTCCAAGTTCACTCAAATGATTTCAATTTCGCTTACTGTGGAATTCGCAGGAAGAAAAATGAAGGACATTTGGCGCTCTCAGTCTTCTCTGACACTTTTGACCTTTCCACTTGGGCATGCCTTGCAGCATTAATACCTGTTTTAAGTTTTTGCAGATTTGATAGGGAAAGTAACCCACCTGGATTGTTATTCGTTTTCGGAGCATTGTTAAATGTATGCGTGAGTGGCGAGTCAAACCGACTGTTGATTTTGTGGATGCTTTCTTCTTACGTTCTCGTTACATACTACTCTGGACGTATGACCAGCTATCTTATAGTTCCAGTAGAGGATGACACTTTAAAAAATTTGGCGGAGTTAGCGAGCAGAGACTACTCTAGTTTAACTGTCAGCATGGAAACCGTAGAATCTTTTAATAAAACTCTTCAGTCATATTCAAAGGATGTGCACTTAACGTCACAGTTCAGAAATTTCAGGCGGATAATATCATCCGCAGTTTTGAAAAATGTAAAGAAGTTGTATTCAAGTATGGCTTACGATGATAAAGTTTGCACAGTTGGGGACTGGCCACTAGCAATGGGAATGGCCAACGGTGTAAGACATAGATTTCCAAGCATGCGAAAAGAAAATAGAGACTGTTGGGTAGGAAAAGAACTATTCCGTTTGGGAAATTACTACTTTGGATTTTTACCTCCAGAAGGTAATAAGTTGAAAAGGATATTCGAAGCTTTTGTGAATACGGGCATTTATCAGCGTTGGGCTAAGGAGCACGGAGCTATGCTGCACTCGAGGAGAGTGCAGGACCGTTCTCGAGTAGTTTCGCCGATAAAGCTTAAGGAGGATGCGACGGAAGTAAATGCACTAGCGCTAAATGGAAATATTGGGAAGGTGTTTAAGATATGGATTTTATGTGTGATTTTCTGCTGGATTGGCTTTGCTGTTGAAGTAGGATATTATTATTTAAAACTTACGAAAGTTGGAATTTTTTAAGTAGCTAATTGTAGTGAACTTGCCACTTGCCAATTCGAATTTAAAAGATAATTTAAGAACATATTGTTAACTAACATTACGTAATAAACGCGTATACAGAAATTTAAAAAGGGTAATAAATAAATGGCTAGACTCTCAATGTTTTAGCCAGTTGGTTGATCCTTTGATTCCACTCATGACTTTGAGAGCGTTGCTAATGTAAAATAGGTGATAGGTATAGATCTCCTGATAAGGAATCTTGCTCTCGGCTGCTCAAAGCCAGTTATTCCGTCACGTGTATGAACCATCATAAAAATGTGTTAAAACCTCATTTTTGCTTGAACTAAATACACAGAGAGAAATGCATTGCAGACTGGATGCTGCAAAAGACCAAATGAACTTGAAACTTTTCTGTGTAGGTATGCACATGAGTTGCATGGAAAATCTGCAAATGTGTCGTGTAGGAAGAAGCAGACATAAGCGAGATAACCTATAATACACCAGCCGGTAAACGTGGGAAGCATCTGTGCAAATTTTTAAGCATGGCTTTTGCCATACATGTGATATATTTTTTACATTAAAAATTTTAAGTCAAGAGCACCACTTTAAAAGTTAAACATTTGCTTAGATAGACATCCCAGTCAAAATAAATTCTTTGGTATACTTTCCAATTACTTTCTAGCTGGCAGACATTTTAGTACATTTTTAAAAGTTTCCCAAAATATTTCCAAAAATGGCTTTATCAACAATTGCTCGTTGGAGTGGGAGAAATGCTCTTGTCACAGGAGCTAGTTCAGGAATCGGTAGTGCTATTTGCGAAGCATTTGTCAAAAATGGGATTAACGTCATAGGGTGCGCCAGGAATAAAACTCGGATTGAGGTAGGTACAATTACTATAAATGTTCAGTATACAGTAACTGTTACTAAATTTTCTGTTGTAGCCGTTTTGGAATTTACTTGGTATTTGCAACTTGTGCTCTGAACAGTTTTTACTGACAAGTGTCCAATCACTTTTGTTATTGACATTCCTATGGAAGGACATTTTTTGTATATTTGTAAAATAAGTGTACATAAAGTGGTGTTTAGCTATTTTAATTTTTAATGATTGTTTTATTATTGGCTATGTTCATGTACTAAAATGATTTGTGGATTTTTGTTTTGCTTCCGTGTAATGTAAATATTTTTGTTTTTAATATTTTCTAATGCCGCAGTCTTTGGTGCAGACATTCCAAGAAAAGAAGTATCCAGGAAAGCTCATTCCATATAAATGTGACGTCTCCAAAGATGCGGAAATCGAAGAAATGTTCCAATGGATTAAGCAGAACCACGGCGGTGTAGATATCTGCGTGAATAATGCTGGATTTAGCGTTGAGCATTCATTGCTAAGTACGATTTTTTTTCGCAAAACAATTTATAAAATACTACTTTATTTACTCAATCTGTAGAAATAAAATAATTTTGTGCATTTGCAGGTATTACTGGAAAGGATATGAGAGATATGCTGGACGTGAATGTGGTGGGGCTAACACTTTGCACTGCCCAGTCCGTTCGTTCCATGAAGGAAAGGGGAGTTAACGACGGGCACATATTTAACTTGAATAGGTACGCAATAATTTAAGTGAGAAATTGTAAATTGGATTATGTTATAAGAAGAAATGAGCTGATTTTTTTCCTTCGTTTTAGTATGTCCGGACATCGTTTAACTGGAATGTTGAATTTCTATGCGGCTACCAAATTTGCGGTCACAGCTCTAACTGAAGGATTCCGTCGCGAGCTTGTTGAGGACACGAAGATCCGAGTTACAGTAAGAAAAGAAAAGTTTAAAAATAATTTTTAATTATGAATCATGAATTGAAAACATTTTTTCCTGTTCTTTTGTAAAACAGTCTATTAGCCCCGGTCTGGTTGAGACCGAATTCCTGTCGAGGGCCTTTGACGAGAAAAAAGCGCAAACTATTTACTCCAGTGTCGACGTCCTCCAAGCGACAGACATCGCAGACATAATTCTTTTTGTTTTATCAGGCCCACCTAATGTTCAGGTAGGTCTAGGTCAAGTACTAACCTTTTATTTTTACAGAAATCGAGAATATTCTGTGGTCTAACAATGCTTCCGTCATAAATTTGCAGATTCACGATGTTCTGGTGCGTCCTTGTGGGGAGAAGAAGTGAATAATTTAAATGTAAACATATTTTTAACGTAACAGTTCCAGGAATAATAAAACTGGAATTTTCCGTAAAAAAATTCATCTATTTAAACTACATTTCATTACATCAACGTGAGAAAATGTTACAGTTGCGTATGTCATCGAAGTTTCTTGCATAAGTATAAGCTAAATGAAGTAAAATGTTGCTAAAATAAGCAAAATTACATTCCGACATCATAGCATCAGCGCAATGTTAATCTTAAAGAGTGCATTATGCCATACAATGCTTATGACCGAATTTAAAATGCGGTTTTCCTGTCGTTCTTTTGCTACCAAAATTCATAATAAAGCATTACATGGGTTGTCCATGGAAAATTTTTGGACTTATTGACCTACGTTCAATCTGGAATTTTCAGTGGGTCATCTACCTACCACACATGATACACTACTGTCAGTATTAATATGGAGTTGCCAGTCACTAAACGTCCATACATCTTGTCACTCTCCACTTGGTTCTCCGTTATAGTTACGTGACAATGATAATAGTCCTTAGTGAACTTATCCGATTAAATACAGTTGAAGATTTTTCAGTAATTTTGTCATTTTTAAATCGTGCAATATGACAGTGCAAATTCAACAAAGAAATTGTGCATTTGAATGGTGGAAAGTGCTCAAATTTATTTGCTACTTGCTCGTATTTTGTACCTGCTGCGTAGTAATGATACTTTACTTTCGACACGAGTGGGATGCTGTAAGTTGAACAGTTGAAACTTGTTTTATCCATCAAACAAATTTTCCATGTTTCAAAAATAAATTCATAAAAATTACCGCACTCGCCCGATTTTAGGAATGCTATCCTCGCATTGGCTGCTTTGATCTCTCAGGGCCATGGTACGAAAGACCCAGTCCGTTTAATTTCTTCCCGAAGTCTCCAGCCGCTATAAATACCACATTTATAATATCTTCCGGGTTATTGCATATACCTAAAAGTATCTTTTATTGTACTATGAGTATTTATGTAGTTGCAATCATTAAGGAAAGTAATTATCTTCATTTTTAATTTTAGTAAAGAAGGACAGCGGGAAGAACGAACCATACTATTTCCCATTAATCTTTCCGAAGTAAATAATTTTAAATGGGGACAAGAAGATCTCATTGTTTTTATAGTTCACGGGTATACAGATGACTCTACGACATGGATGCAAGATCTTCAGAACACTTTCCTTTCTCTTGGAGACATCACAGTAGTACTTGTGGACTGGAGAAATGGGGCCGCTGGATTTTATCCGCAAGTGGTTGCAAACACACGTGTCGTGGCTAGAGAAATTGTCAGGTACACAATCATAACCGTGATGCAATTGTCAGATTTTTAAAAAATATATTTGATTTGCAATTTTTGCAATTTTCAATTGTTCGACAGATTAATTGGTCACATTATTAGACGACACAATAACCAGAACTATTCATCCTTCCATATAAAAAAGCGGTTCCATATTGTAGGACATAGTTTAGGTGCTCAGATAGCAAGCTACGTGGGAAAGGATATTAAGGCCCCTTTAGGACCAATTTACCAGATAACCGCTCTCGATCCCGCATTTCCCTTGTTCGAAGGTCACTCCTCGGAAATCCGTCTTCATCAAAAAGATGCACAACATGTACTCGTAATACATTCCAACATAGGACCGTGGGGGCTGGGAATGAAGGAAGCTGTCGGAACAGTGGACATTTACTTAAACGACGGAAGAGATCAGAGAGGCTGCGTACTGACCAGCTCATTAATATCAAGGCCTTTAGATCTCCAATCAAAAAATGTGACCTTTGAGGGACTATCCCATCTGAAGGACTTAATTGCGTGCAGTCACCGACGTGCGTATGAGTTTTTAGATGCCATTTTGCGTAGCTTACACAAGCCTCATTCGGAAGACTACGGAGACTTTGTGGCTTACCCTATGATAATGCCGGAAGCCACTGGTGTAGAGTTGGCAGACAAAAAGCTCAGCTTTTGTCAGAGAGGACAGGATGAGTGCTGGAAATTAACTTGGAATTTGGATGACTTCTTTTTCCACCTGCCCACCCCGGACCCATCAGGATTCTTTAGCCAGTCGACATCCTTCTACATGCCGACCACCAATATGAGCCCATTTTGCTGTGAGTTTCAATTTCTTCTAGCTGCAAAGTAAAGTTGTCTCCAAGAAATTTTAAAATATTTTAATTTTTTGCGATATATATAGCTCGAGTTGCACTTCTAGAAATTTTTACGTGTCCCACCAAGCTGCCGTCCCGACTTGACTCACTGCTAAACAACTATCAGGTCTCCATTTCCTACATAAAGTTTGGAAATGAAATGACCATTTTCAGTGGAAAAGTTTTCGGAAGTCAGAAAATTCAAGCTTGGATAGATCTCTCGTGCGAGTCCATTGAAAATGCCTTTTCAAACACAAATGGCAAGCTTAACGTTCACTTGTCTATCTCTTACGAGGCGGACAACAATCAGCAACTCGCAAAGTCTGATACAAAAACAGTTTCCAATTCAACTCGGAATGCTAGCAGAAGGGCATTTTGCTGGTCGAAAGTAGAGACCCAGCTCACGTACTATGACCACAGGAGAAAGGAGTTAAAACGGTAAGACAAAATGCTGAATATAGCCAGGAATTACAAAGCACTCCCAAGTAATTTTCTATAAGCTAGTTTATTTTACATATGCGCTTATTTGCAGATTAAAACCGTGCTTGATGTCACCCATTTCAATCGCAACCAAGAGAAATACCACTCAGCAAATACAGGATAGCAAATCATTCCTAAGTTCTGTGCAAAGTGGGACTGACCATTGCTTCAAAATTATATTTACAACGGGAGTGAAGGGCTAAGGTGCTAGAGGTGACTTTAGAACGTAGCTAAGCTGTCTATTTACTGGAGTGGATTTTCACAGCATTCAGGCTTTAAAGGATGCCCAGGACAGGTAGATGTGTGTGGTGGCTATTTCAAAACTTTAAAACTGACTGTGAAAGCTTTTAAGTGCAAGGTCTGTAAATGGTTTTATTTGTGAAAAGTCAGGTATTTGGCATTCCACTTTAGAAAATGAAGGTGATTTTACATACCTATTTGTGAATTGTTCTATTTATTCTCATTTTAAATTATTTTGTGTAATAAACAATACTTATAAATGTCACAGAAATAGTCGCTACACTTTATTATTAATTACTTAGTTTTAACAATTATTCTAAATCTGAAACAGTCGTTTTATCAGTATCATTTATAGGAAATACCAATATCAAATATAAGACAGGATACTTTTTTTATTTTTATGACCCCAAAATCTTCGTTTTAATCGCAAGCGCCTACAGTATACGTGAGATCTAAAAGAAAAAAAAGAAAAAAAATGAAATTTGGAAAAGTTGTTTCAATTTCAAATTGATCTGAATTTCGAATTGCACTCGAGTGAAGTCATACCTTTGTTACTAAGTTTGGCTGTTTCAAAAACGCACGGATTACCGTACGTCTTTCCATTACTTCCGCACACCGGACTATACTCTTTTGTGCAATACTAAAAAAATATCCCCACAAAATTAAAGTTGTGCAATCATAGATAAATTAAAAAACTGGCCGATTTTCAAAATTAGAGTAATAACTATATTATTTTTACCGGTGGCGCTCCAGCAACCTCTCTGGGGTCTTGGGGAAGTGCAGTAATGGTGACTGCAACAACTGCAACAATTACAACAGCAAGCTTAAACATTTTACAAGTTTTTGCGCTTAACTTTGAATAAAGGAAAAATCTCGACTTCTCGATGCTGCTGCACTTTACTTTGCCACTCTCTGCAAAAAACTGAGCTGTACGTGAATATCGGCGCACTTATATTGATGGGAACGGCAATGGCAATGTATACCTCCACCTCTTACTCAAAAGAATTTACTGCTTTAGCTCATATAAGAATGAACAATTATTGCACCTACTTCGCCAATAATTGTTTGCAGATTTTTTTTGGCACACCTGAATTTGTGTCTTGATCATCAGAAGCTTCTGACTACCAGACGTGACTTGTTTCTATTGTCACACATCAGCTTTGCAAATATACGACCCTGTGTAAGTATGATAACGTGTTTATCTGTACGGCGAAAATAAATCCAGGTCATGTAATGTTGACATCTGTTTCGAATGACGCATTCAACGACCGTCCCCGCTCGTTTTTCGCAGTAAGCTGCGGCATCCGGACCTGCTCTACCACTTCACGTAGGGAAATTGAAAGTCAGTTTCGTTTTATACGTCATTCGAATGCTGATGATGGTTAGGAGATCATTGGCCTTATCAAAAGTATTATGATAGGGACATATTTGCACTCTGCAGCTAGTCAAAAATAGTAACTTTGCTGGGGTGTATTCATTGTAATGTTAATCGATTACAATAATTGAAATAGTTTATTTATTAGACTGTGGCAGCGCAGCCTGTAAATTTGACTGAAACAAATTGACCTCAAATCAAAGTAACCTGTAAAAAATGCTCAACATTTTAGTATTTTTTTTTGTTTAAAAAAATTGAACCCAGAACAGTAAAATTATAAGCTGATTCAAGGACATTGTGCAGACAGTGTAAATTTACTATAGTGGAACCTTACTGTTACTACTAGTTTGAATTTTTTTTGTTTACTTGTTTGTTTGTTTTTGAGGAATTATGTTTTCTTTTCAGTTAGTACAAAATGTTTTCGTCATGTCATAATGCAAAAACACTTATCATCTATTGGAATCACATTAACCTTTCCTATGTCGCCTTGAATATAATCACTATATTTTTGTGATATAGCAATATTTTCAGAAAGACACTGAAAAGTGAAAACAAATATGAGAGCAACAACAGAAGAAAGGGTAAAAATCCGTAGGTCAACTCTTGCAAATTTCCTTGTAGTAATCTTTACCACGACGGATTTTAAATGGACTTTCCATACCGATATGCCTTCTTGTCCAACCCGCACACAATTTAATTTAACTGAAAGCAGTCGCCAACTTTAATCGGGCTGCTTATCAATCTTTTTATTTTTCTTTCTATTTTACGATTTAAAGATTAACTTCTTTAGAAATTTCAAAATATTTGGTGCGCAAAACTACGGCATACAACGTGAATAGTAGTCATCGTCTGCGACAACTTTGGCATCGTCTCGATGTAAGAGCCACTCAACAATTTTATTTCTGTTTCTCGTTACCCCAGAAATGAGTATTTTTGCCACCACCGTTCCCCAAATTTTGGATTCCCCACCAGGGCGGCACGGTCTTATCACTCCACTTCTAAAATTTGCCTGCCGTCTTTACTCAATCACTTACGGGGTGTATCATCCCACCCCATTTCGATTTAAAATAGTCAACTCAAAAATTAT
Organism: Acrocyrtus sp. NNG-2020; assembly: GCA_027744115.1. Taxonomy (NCBI): domain Eukaryota; kingdom Metazoa; phylum Arthropoda; class Collembola; order Entomobryomorpha; family Entomobryidae; genus Acrocyrtus; species Acrocyrtus sp. NNG-2020. Next base: position 4,441 of record JAHZND010004625.1, on the reverse strand, counting down.
TTTTAGCAGGGATCCCCTCGTTCGTCTTAAATTCATTCCGTTTTACATTGGAACAATATGCATCACAGGATTTTATGGGCTAAGTTGCTGTATACTCGTCCCATTTCTCAAGTTACTGGGCGTCCACCTACCAAATGTGGACACTGTCGCTGTCGTGATCTCTGTTCTCCTTACAGCCGCCGCAGTAATGGAACTGGGCGCTATTTTCAGCCTCCACAGGGAAAAGGATATCGCCCCCGCTTTAAATAATCTCTTCCGCCTTTACTATAAAAGTAATCAAAATATTTTAACAATTTTTTTTAAAAAATTGCTTCATCGAAAATAATTTTGCTATCCTAAAATTTTAAAGTTGGAAAAATCGGAATTTCCCAGGAGCACCCCTTCGCCATTTTCATGATGACCTTGAATCTTATCGTCCTTCCTGTTCTCGCAGCAATCCCGGTACTTTGTCTTTTCACCGAACTGGATCCCCCCTTACACTGGACACTGTCGCTGTCGTGATCTCTGTTCTCCTTACAGCCGCCGCAGTAATGGAACTGGGCGCTATTTTCAGCCTCCATAGGGAAAAGGATATCGCTCCCGCCTTAAATAATCTCTTCCGCCTTTACTATAAAAGTAATCAAACTATTTTAACAATTTTTTAAAAAAAAATTGCTTCATCGAAAATAATTTTGTTATCCTAAAATTTTAAAGTTGGAAAAATGGGAATTTCCCAGGAGCACTCCTTCGCCATTTTCATGATGACCTTGAATCTTATCGTCCTTCCTGTTCTCGCAGCAATCCCGGTACTTTGTCTTTTCACCGAACTGGATCCCCCCTTACACATAATTGAACTGGTTCTAAAACCTGCATATTCCAGAAGCGCCAGCTATGCTATTACTGCATCCCTCCTTCGACTACTCCTCAATTCCATTTGCGTGGTCGAGTTCCTCCGTCTAATTTGGCTCTTCTTTTTCACATATCTCCTACTAATACTATCCACTGAATCCTGTCTGCAGACCTTAATGTCTGCGAAATCAAAATCATTAGCGCTTGAAACAACCACTTTAAAAATTTACTCCCAAATCCGTATAATTTACGTCATCGTGGAAAACTTTCTCACGACCTGCATCGGACTCACCCACTTTTGCGGACTTATCTTCATCTCTTTTCTGTCATGGGTGGGGGTGAAGTGCTTCACTCACGTTCCAGTATTTATATGGATTTGGTGTTCTTTTCGTGGACGCCATAGACATTGCTTTCGCTTTGGTACTAGTCCCATTTCTATCTAAATTCGGGACCATGTCGGGGGAATTGTTAAAGCGGAAACGGAACACAATTTTCAAATTCAGTAGACACCGCGCATCATACTATATTGCAGCACGGTGGAGAGCTCAGAGGAGACTTCCTGTACAGATCGGCCCCCAATTCCCAGTTAACGACAGTCTCCCCCTTACCTACCTAGAAGTTCTTATGCAAAATGTCACCAACGCAGTTTTGCTTGTAAACCCTTAGATGCAAAATAAATAGAAATTGGTAAAAACAAAAAGAAATTTTTTTTTCATAAAATACAAATACCCATTTCATCATCTAAATGATTACACGCAAATGTTTATTGCTGTGTTTTAATTTAAGGACTCGATTGTTACTAGGTACAAGTGGCATAAAATGAGAATTTTTGACTCTTATAAATAAATTGGCTATACTTTTTGTTCAAAGCTACGGCAAAATTTTATTTTTCTTGATTTTCTATAAAACTTATATATTAATAAGGAACAAGTTAAAAATAATGATTTTTAATCTTTAAATAAGTAATTTACGAGTAAATTGAAAGTAAAACGGGAACACGAGTCAACCGGGTCATGAAAACCGACTACGGAGCCTCTCCTAAATCATAAAATCTAGAAAAATGACTCTTCCCCTCAGAATTGAAGCTTTTCCTCGAAATTTAAAATGCAAGAATTATTAAAAATGCATTGTGCTCATAATGCTATATGGGATGTGGATGTACTAGCAAATTTTAGAAATAATGAAATTTAATTCAATTAGGTTGGGCTATTTGAATGTACCTATAGAGGGAGTCCATTAGGGAATTTTTATTTGTTTTTGTGCGCTAGTAAGAATACCAATACACATTTCGCTTTTGGCTCGAACTCATCTCGAAGCAATTTTTAAAAAGAAATTATAGTAAAAAGTAGGCACAACATGGAATTTCTGGGGTTGGGAAGAGCGGCAATCAACGTGCAAATTTTAGTGCAGCGCTTAGTGGGTAGAGTACCCAATTCTTTACGATTTGTCTCTCGGAAAGCTTACAGTGAATCCCAAGTTTGGAGGGGGAGGGGGAGCGAACTCATTTAGAAACGTTCCATTTGTTTGGTACTTAGGGAATGCTGCAGTCCTCTGGACAAACTTATACTCGATAGTACGGTTAATTGAGCTACTGCTAAATTTCAAGAATGCTCCGCACACAGCGGAAACGGCAGAGGAAATGTTGATGAACATCATGGTCGTGTCTATGACCACTCAGGTGTCGGTGACTTGGTACACAATGCAAACTGAACCAAGAGGATTTTGTTTCGTGAATAATTACCTTACTAGAATGTTTCGCGTGGGACATGTCAGTAGGATAAATTACTTTTTAAAACTTAATTAAGTTTACAGTTTTAATATTTTATTTGGCTATATTCCTAATTTTAAATCTAATTTTGTAAAAGGGTGGCCAAATCTTCACAGAATTGCAGATTTGGACGAAGTCATTGGCTACGTGATAGCTGCCGGTTTCCTCCTCTTTCCAATTGTGACTTGCGTCTATCCCTACATCCGGAACTACGACCCTGCCAGTCGGGCTCTCGAGGATATTCTACCCGAACTTCCGAGAAGAATTGCCGCCAGCATTTTCAACTTAATGGTGACCGGATTTGGCTGCATGACATCTGGAAACGCCATTTTGACGCTAGCACCGGGATGCATTTACCTTACCTACGCAGTCTCTCTAAATCTGGATTTTAGCCGTAAAATGAAGTTGGGGCAAAATTTTACTAGGGCAAACTCTCCTCCAAATTCTGCACTGGAAAGGTGGTATCTAAATATAGTTGGGTGGCTAATTTCGGTTATTTCTAAGCAAAAGTCTGGAAGGAAAGTTGCACCAGTAAAGAATCTGGAGGACGCTCATTTCGGCCACCTTACATTGGAAGTGGAACCTCCAAGCCCGATTTCACTCGACCCAAATCTACTCTTTCGGGGTAGGTTCCGCTGCCACATGGAGCTGTGCATTGTAACACGAGCTACGAATCAAACCTTGCACATATTCAATCCTGGAACACAAGCTATTGGACTGGCCCTCTGCATATTTTCCAACTACGGCCTTGTCACATTTGCACACAGGATGGAAGCTCTCCTCAACTTATTTTTGTTTGCTGTTAGCGTCGGTCTCACAGCCATAAACTTAGTATTCCTTCACTTCGCAGCGCAACCTGATGTCGCATCTCGAGAAATCATTCATTTTTGGAGAGGAACGAAACTGGGGAAAATTGAGCGGAGGCAGCTGACCGCCATGAAACCGATATCGCTCTCCATGGGCAACTTCTTTGCTGTTAAGAAGAGATCCGCTATGGATATCATGAATACCATCATGAGCTGCACTGTAGATACTGTAACTATCTAGAAAGAGCAATCTATTTTGCACTATAAATATAAAAGGACCATTCGCAACAAAATATTAGCTAAAAATATAAGTATTTAGGGGTGCATTGCGAAATCGCATTGAAGAGTTTCAATGGTAAGATTCCATGCTGTAATGAAAAGCTCTGACCTCAAACCAAATTAAAATAGAATAGTCATGAGTTTTCGTGACAGGAAGTAGTAATATATGTGAAAGGGATGTGATATTGGATACACTGACACAGCCACATGAATATTTTTGTCAAGGTATACTAGTCAGAAAAAGTTGGCATTCGTTATTATCCAGGAAAGATATGCGCTACTAGCACCTACGTGAACTCCAGTAAAACTAAAAAATTAAAGTAGAAAAAAATGGAACCGAAAAAATTAGTATTTTTCACCTTTCCCATGACACTTCTCCTCTCGATAATTAGTTCTGCACAGACGAAATCATTAATTGCAGCTTCTCCACCGGAAATTAAGTTGGACACAATTTGCATCATAAACCACAATCCTAAAAGTTCCAAGGGAAAACGATTGTCTTGTCTTCAATTAAATCTGGAGGAGCCAGAAGATAGGTTAAGATTCAACCCGTTGGTTACCATGAAGAAAGCTGAGAATGGGGGTGGGGACACCTACATAATAAAAGACGAGGTTGCCTTGGGCATCGACACCGTGGGATTTGTGTGCTCCGCCCCGTACCCAGTGGAATGGGTTTACACTCAGGAAAAATGGATAAGTTCCATTGCAACAGAGTGGATATATATTCTAAGGCATGTGGGATTCGCAACCGAAAGATTAG
>JAHZND010004624.1:0-10886 GCA_027744115.1 Acrocyrtus sp. NNG-2020 | reverse complement strand
TTATTATTTGGCTTATTGCATTATTATTGCAAGTGCTACTGGAATGGTACGGTTCTTACAATCTACCGTTTTATTTAACATGTCGTCGCCGTCTTGAAGTACCAAGAATAGTCTGCTTAACATAGTTAATTATTGTGTCATTGATGTAGTGTAATGATGCGCCTAGTTAAATAAGCGACGTGAGAAATTTGTCTGCCATAAAATGTTCTTGTCTTTACTTATTTCTTTTATCCGAAAGTACGCATAACAATATTCATAATTAAGTGCGTACTTAGCTTTGTATTTTCCAGTAACGGAAACCAATTTAAATGCATTACATTCTCATTCCAGGAGAAATTGGTTGCATTTTGTTATATAAGTTTTTTGCAAACGTAGCCAAGAACTGGACTAATATGAAAAGGCATAGAAAACCATTCTTAAAAAATACTAAAACGTTCTCATGCATATAAATCGTTCGAGACATGCACACATTAAATTAATAAGCAAATCTTTCTTTTTTTCTAGAACCTTTATGTTTTATTGTGGACCCGCTGGGAAATTTTACAAAAAAGGGTTCAAAGACTAAGTACACAGTAAAGAAATATTCAATCAATAATTCCAGGGGAGCAACCGTAATCAAAACGGAGTTGAAAACTTCTGCCATTACAAGAACCCAGTTCTTGGCAAACCCGTTAACACTAACGTACTGGTCAGCAAGCCTTTCATGTGCAAGTTTATTTAAAAATAAAATCCTTATGGTAAATTCTAAACTTAATTTATGTTAGGAAGACTTAACTAATCAATTGACATTTCCACTTCCGTTCTGATCAAAGCCGTTTTTTCATGTCTAGCCAGATTATTTTTGTGCAGACAATATATTAATCAAAAAGCTAAAATCAAGTTTTACTCAACTTTTTTTTTACTTCTGATCAGCTTTAAAATGCACACCGATCAAAATTTACAAAGCAACATAATTTTAAGACCGCTCAATAGGCGAAGATTATCTGTTAGTAGAAGAACAGCAGACATTTCTCGTGCAATTACAGTAGAGTCAAGTACCATAGAAGACGATGGCCAAATAACCGAAACTCCCACACATACTTTAAATATTCGAAACCGCGAAGTTGTTGTTGAAATATTAGGTGATCTTGAAACTCCAGACGCAGGACAAAGAAGTGAACCAGAAACCCTTGCGACTAATAAGCATTTAACTGGTGTTGCTGCAGTGAATATTCTTTTACTCATACTATTTCCATTTAACGTTCAAAATAGAAACGCCAGGTTATTACAAAAAGTAGGTAAATATTATTATAAAGCGTCCTTCCAGAGCTTGCACCATAGCACACGTTTATAGCCAATTTGTATTACATCTGTATAATTTTCAGGGAGTAAACTTCATTCTTCATGTACTTTTTTGCATTTATCAGCTACTTGTATTTCGAAAATTAATTTGGTACGCTGTCCATATTACTGGAAGCAGTGAAGTATCGCTGTATGTACAATTCGCGAGGGATCTCGTGCAACAATTAATCAGAATTGGAATGATAAAAACAGTATACTTTCGACCACATCAATTTCAACAATTTCAACTGTTTCTGCAAACACCTTCATTATTAAGAAGTTTGAGAACCTTCAGTTGTCAGGTAGAAATATTACGTGACAATTACTGATCTTTTTTACTTAAATTGTGTAAATGAAATTGTAATTATTTGATTATTGTTGGTTTATTTTCTGTAGCTTTGGCAGAAGACATTCGCGATGGTCACTCTCTCAGTCCTGACGCTATCTTTAAGGCTTATCTCTTCCATACCCTTAAATGATGACCGCCAATATGCTGAAAGATACCTAACTTACTGGTCCGCTGAAATAACAGCGATGATAGTGGGAAGCAACCATGAAAGTTACTGGGAAATGGCGTTAAACAAAACTGTGAATTTTTCCTCAACCTCTTATACTTTGGGCTTCATCGGGATTCTGTGTAATTCATACAACATATTTATGGAACAGGCTTCAAATTTAATGCTTTTCATGTCAGTTCTCATGTTATGGGTAGCATCGTGTGAGCTAGCAACAATGAAAATGAATTCGATTTTATCCATTGACACCATAATTGAAAATTATAGACTGCAAAAGGCTATATCAAACGCATGCAACAGTATTCTCTCATTGATTTATCCGCTGTTTTTACTCGACAAGTTACTTTTGATTGCTATGCTGTTTAATTACACATTTGATCCTAATGTGCCAAGTATTATTAAATTAATTTTTTTGATTGACGCAATTGCCGCATCCTGTATATTTTTTTGGGCGTCGGAAATTTCCGCATTTGTAAGTGCATAAAAATTCGTTATAAATTTTTTTTATTAACCATTACTAATTTTATTGTAATTAGAGAAAAACTGCCAGTTTAAATGACTTGATGTAATTGACATGCAATTAGATATCTCACGCGCATGATCAACTTTGGGAGATATGCTATGATACTGACGTAGCAAATTGTACAAAACTACATCTTCTGTTGGAGGAAATGAATGCAAAACCAGTAGGAATTGGAGTAGGATCTTTGAAAATTGACAAAGGATTTTTAATTAACGTAAGTATTTACTAAAAAACTGCATCCTATAAACTCTACTCTTATAATCAATATAATTTAAAATGAATTGCAGTACATTGGAATTGCCGCGGCTTATTTTTTGTCTATTGTTGAAACACGAAACGGATATTAGCTTTATTGACACTTTTGTATTAGGTAAGATACATAACTTGTATTTGTATTATAATATTGCAAGCACCGCGAAAATTTGATGCGACCAATAACTTGTGTTTTTTTAGAAAAATTGGGGAACTTCAAAATGAAACTCTGGATCTTTGTTCTTTTGTTGGCAATAATCGTTTTGGTAGGTGTAAGATTAAGCGTACACTCTAGAATGTTTTGCAAATGCATTAGGATGTTCTACAACTATCTTTTTTAATTTTTACTGGCTTAGTGTGAAGCTAACCCACATGAAACTAAAGAAAAAACAAAAAAGGAAAAAGATAAAGACGAAGCAAGAAGAAACATGATGAAGTCAGTAAGTGGGAAGTAACTATGGTATCCGGCCGTAGTGTAACCAATAATATTTGTCAAAATCGGAATACTACGCCATATTTTTGCTCTGTATTTGCTCCTACGTTGCGTGTACTATTGAGAATTACTATACAATCATCAACTTTTACTGTTTAAATGAATTGTAAATATAAACTTTTATTTCTTCGTTATAATAATAAGCACGTAATTTTTGAATTTTCTTAATGCTCACTTGTATGTAGGTATGTTTAAGTTACATTTATCGTCTTGTAAATATTTGGGTTTGCATTCAGTGCAAATTCACGTCTTTTGTAATCGCGATATAAATTGATTTAACTACTATGGGAATATTATGTTAACGAGTGACAGAAGCTCTGTTTAACATCGAAACAAACACAAGAGGTTTTTGTATGCTGTACCTTGTTTGCTTTCGTTAGTTTGATCGTTCAAGTAAAAAGTTACTGATTAAAATAATTTGCATAACATTTCGTTTTTCAAAATTGTTCCTTTTCAGTATTTGTAGTATATTCTAAAATGACAATTATTCATCATTGAAGGTTCGTGTGAATGTGCTAGGTAGAAGCTGGTCAATGTTAATGCATATCTTAAACACTTTGGTCTTGACCCTAGTGGCAGTTCACGACAGCAATACAACTGGTACGCATCCACTACCTTATTTAAACAATAAAATGTATCATGTCGCCCTGATATTTTTTGTTGCTGTGTTTGAAGTCTCCTGTGTTTCAATAAACCCCTCCGCAGAAATTTGTGCAAATAGCTTTTTACAGCAAGTATTTAAAATAACCGACACCAACCCGGACAGCTACATTATAATGTTCCATTCCATGAGATGGATCTTGTCAAGCAAGTGCTTCACCAATCTCCATGTATACCTCAAAAAAATTATTTTTTCCAAGCATGTCAACTCCTCGTTCCTCAATGACCTTTCTACAACTAAACACAGTCAGCCATTTCACATTTTTGTGTCTCCTAGCGGAACTAAATCCGAAGTTGAAGCAGCTATAGAGCAGTACACTACATACTTATCAACTATATCTTTGATACTTTCTGCCGACGAGCAGACTGTCATGCAGTTTTGCACCTACAACTGCACTCAAATTACTCCAACGTCCAACAAATCATTTCTAGTCAATCTTATCGGGCGTCCTAGCAAGGCGTATAAACAATTATTTTGTCGGCCTGATTGACGACGAGCAGACTGTCATGCAGTTTTGCACCTACAACTGCACTCAAATTACTCCAACGTCCAACACATCATTTCTAGTCAATCTTATCGGGCGTCCTAGCAAGGCGTATAAACAATTATTTTGTTGGCCTGATAGCCACAAGTCAATTTCATTTCGATTCGTAAGCCCAAAATTGGGCGACGGCATTTGTTTCAATGCCGAACCCAATTCGAGTAAACGCTTTCTTCAAAACTGTGGAAAATACGTAATGACTTACCACACGCTCTCGGATACTTTCAATTTTACTAGAGAATTTATAAATGAAACTCATCATACCACGGACGAACTCCTTCAAAATGATGTATACTATCGAAATATTTCTCTGCAGAATATTGTAGAGGCACTGCCGTACCCATACGGCATTCCTCCAAACAAGGGAGACATCTTCAAAGTTTTATTTGATGTTGTCGAAGCCAGAAAACTTATTTACTGCAGTAGTAGCAAACGTTCGAGCAAAATTAAACTAAGGAATCTTCAGAAGAAGTTTTCTACCTGGTTTGGTTCCTACGAGCTAGAAGTATGGATGCTACTCCAAGTCGTTTTTATATGCTGTACTATCCTTTTATATGTCTACAGGGGAAATCGAGGTTTTGTTGAATTTTTCCGAACATTCCTTACGATTCTAGCAATTTCCATTAGAGCCCCTGAAAGAATCTCCGGAAATGTTCCGAAAATAATAATTTTGTTGGTCTTCTTTCAAATGCACATTTCACTTTTATACGAAACCCAAATAACAAGCTTACTTACCAGGCCAACGCCGCCTAAAGTCATTCCGAATTTACGTGGAATACTCACGCATGGGTACAAAATCTTACTAGCTTCAGACATAGAAATCTCAACCAGGTATCAGTTTGCATTTGACTGGCATAAAATTGAGCACGGCATAAATGAGAGTTTCAAGTTTGTTTCTGGAGACCCTACAAAAGCATTCATTGCAGACGCTGCTCATTTATCTAAGGATGCAGTTAGTGTGGAAAGTAATAGCGCCGAAACAATAAGATTTACAGCCGAGATGACGTCTAACATCGGTGGCTTCACTGACAGAAAGTGCCACATCGTTCCAGAAGATGCAGTCCGCGAAGACCCAAGTTCTGGTACTTTGATACGACAATGACAATGACTTTCTGCTTAAAAAAGAGCATCTCAAATTTAAAGGAAAGTGGACTGTATGAGCAATGGGAGACTTGGCTGAGGGGAAGGACAACACGAAGGATTTATAAAAGGAGGCAAAGGGCCATCAAAACATTTTCTAGTGTAGCCAGGGATGCACTAGCTAATTCGGATTGGATTGACTTCACAAGAATCCTGTCATTTATGATGGTTGCTATGTCGAGTTTGGATGCACTTAGTGTGGAAAGTAATAGCGCCGAAACAATAAGATTTACAGCTGAGATGACATCTAACATCGGTGGCTTCACTGACAGAAAGTGCCACATCGTTCCAGAAGATGCAGTCCGAAGACCCAAGTTCTGGTACTTTGATACGACAATGACTTTCTGCTTAAAAAAGAGCATCTCAAAATTAAAGGAAAGTGGACTGTATGAGCAATGGGAGATTTGGCTGAGGGGAAGGAGAACACGAAGGATTTTTAAAAGGAGACAAAGGGCCATCAAAACATTTTCTAGTGTAGCCAGGGATGCACTAGCTAATTCGGATTGGATTGACTTCACAAGAGTCCTGTCATTTATGATGGTTGCTATGTCGAGTTTATTGCTCCTGGCCGGCAGTGTGTTTTTACTGGAGGCCGCTAGGTCAGGTGCCATTGTTCTGTGATGGACTGACCAACTTTGATTATTTTCCAGATTATAGACTACAATTTGCTCCTCAAAAGGATCCGTGATGTAAGCATAGCACTTCCTTCCTGTCTTTTTAAAAGGAGGCAAAGGGCCATCAAAACATTTTCTAGTGTAGCCAGGGATGCACTAGCTAATTCGGATTGGATTGACTTCACAAGAGTTCTGTCATTTATGATCGTTGCTATGTCGAGTTTATTGCTCCTGGCCGGTATTGTGTTTTTACTGGAGGCCGGTCTTACTACTTTTTGGTAAAAGAAAACATAAGAGTAATTATAGAATGCGATGAGCAATGAAATTACGAGCAACGACATAATAATAGGCACCCATTGCAAAAAGTAAATTTATAATGTGGAAATATTTTCTCTCATATTAGTCCATTTTACAGTGCAAAAGTCACTCTAAAAATGGACAGTGAAAACTGCAAAATCAATAATAATGTCGTGCTAAAGTCCGTCCCTGTCTATCCTTCCTTCTTTTCGAAAACATTCTCTTTTTTGTATAATATTAAAATCCAGCTAGTAGGTAATTTATTAAATATTCTATTGGTAATACTGGCGCTAAGTTTTTTTTCCCTTAGGAATAAAAACTTATCAGCTGAGAATATCTACAAAAGGAAAGTAATTGTATTTAGTTCCTTGTAGGGTGAGTAGAGACCAGTAAAACATTGCCGATAACTACCTATCAGATACTTTATTGATTTGGTCGCAATCTAATTAGGCGATCACTTGTCCGGAAAATAATTATGTTTCAGTCAAAAACTCTGTTTGGATTGGATGAGTTGACCACTTGGCAATGCTAGTTGGAAAAGACCACAGAGGTTCTGCAGAATTTTGCTTGCACGGTTGCTGTCATCTTTGTTTTTAAACTGTAGCCTTCATCAAGCTTAGCGACCTTGCAAAGGGGAGCTTATACCAGGCTATTCGATTCGGATGCTTCTTCCGTTTTATTGGAATGGAATAAAGGTTCAGTTGGGGGCACCTTCAGCATTTGGGCTAGGATTATTCCACTGTTATGAACTAACTGCGTATACATACAACTTGGCCAGGATTATCAAGTTTCTCATTCATCGAAGAACCGGAAAAACAATTCCGATAATGGAGAAGCTGCTCTCGATTGTTTGGTGCTTTGCAATTTTAATCACTTCTTCAGCCTTCTTTCAGCTTCGATGCCGAAGGGAAGATATAATGGATTACGCAAATCGAATCCTCACTATTCTGGAATCTGATGAAACTGGTAAAAATAAAATTGCAATTTTGTTGCTTCATTTCTAATTGCTTCATTTATTAAAGCTTTTATTGTAAAAAATGGTAACAGACGAAAATTGCCACAGGAAAAGTCAATTGAACGGAAAACAAAGAAGACCGTGTCCCGCCACGTGTACATTGGCCTACTTCTTCTGCTCTCAAATCCAGGAATACATTCGGCCCCTTGCACCCCATTTTATGTGAGCTAGTATCTATATAGCAACGGTGGTTTTATATTTACAATCAATCAGTACTTTTGATTTGACTGCGCACTGTCCAACAAATATTTCAGTATTGTTACACTTATTTTCTAAAATCACATCGAAATATTGTAATAAATTGGGCTACACATATTAGATCAGTTTGTCCCCTTAAGCCGATTGTATACTTTAAGAATTTGCTCGTGAGATTCTCAACTTAAGAAAAAGTTGAACTAATTTTAACTTTTTCTTAAGTTGAGAATCTCATGGAAGACCTATCCTGCTATGTTAATAAATTCGCATTCGCAATCCAATTCCGAAAGTATACAATCGGCTTTATAGCTTAAAAAGGGTAACGCAAATTTATTTCATTATAGACGCAATTTTTTGTCTCACTTATTGTCGTTCTTTTGTTGCCAGGTGCCATATTGTGTTGCACACATCATCTTTGGCATTTACCAGCTACTTCGGATTCGAAGAATGTTTTGGGACGGAGTTCATATAACTGGAAGTTCAGAAATAGTATCATATGTTCAACTAGGACGAGATCTGGTGCAATTTTTGACCCGAATCGGAATAATTAAAACAGTGTACTTTCGGTCAACCCAATTTCACAGATTTAAGAATTCTCTTCAATGTTTAGCCTTTTACAAACACAGCATTTGCAGCAATCAGGTAAAAGCATACTACTATTTAGAATAATTAAGATCACAATTTTGTTTTGGCTAACTTATTTTTATTTGTTAACAGATTTGCTTAAAAGCTGTGATGATTTTTGCCCTTTTGCTTTTAATTTTCTTAATAAGACTACTTTCTTTTGTTCCAATTCATGGCAACCGGTCCTTTGGAGAAAGATATTTTACTTATTGGTATGCTGAATTAACCGCGATTACATTTGGGAGCGGCTATGAAAGTTATTTGGAAATATTTTCAAACAAAACTCTGAACTCATCTTTTACGTCATATGAAATTGGAATGCTTGGATTTTTTTGCAACTCATATAGTCTATTGTTAGAACAAGCCTCCACTTTTGTAATAGGTATGTCTGTAATTACTTTGTGGACTGCGACTTCTGGATTTGAAAAATGGCAAAAGGCCTTAACATCCTCCTTTGAGACCATAATATCTGAATATAGATCACTCAAGATGATTGCAAAAACTTGCAATGACCTTATTTCACTTATTTTTCCATTGTTCTTACTCGATAAATTGCTTCTTATTGCTGTGCTATTCAACTACTCATTTGACCCTGAGATCCCAAAGATTGTAAAATGTGTGTTTGTTCTTGACGCAATATGCGCCTGTATTTTATTTTTATGGGCTGTAGAAATTTCAATGATGGTGAGCACAACATTTAGCGAGCTAATATGTCATGAAAATAAGCATAGGAAATAACTAAATTGATAATTATAAATTGTGTATAGATATCTGACGCCCGCGATCGATTACAAGATGTATGCTATGACCTCGATAACAGTAATAGCAATAAACTTCATATGTTGGTAGAGGAAATGAACACGAAACCAGTAGGAGTTGGAGTTGGGTCGTTGTATATTGACACAGGATTTCTTGTCAACGTAAGTATTAAGGAGTTCCATTTTTGGATAGTGAAATTGTTACATTTTTGACAAAACAATTACATTGTTTGAAAATGTGAATTCAATTTTCTAAACAGTACGTTGGAATTTCTCTGGCTTACTTTTTATCTATCGTCGAAACAAGAGAGAAGGCCTAGAACAGCAGACTTATCGGCAAATTAGCTTCATATTTTAAAATTTGAAAAATATATCTAACGTTCTTTATAATAAAGAGGTTTTAGGAAAAATGAACTTCGAACGGTGGACAATCGTAATTTTTCTTATAATTGCAGTCACATTGGTAAGTTGATGAATATGGAAAGATATCTATCGTATATTAGTAATAATTGTTGCTGTTTAAATGTGTAGTGCCAGGCAATACCAAATGACACAAAGGAAAAGACAAGTGATAAGGTCAACTGGTAGAAGGTGATTAACACCTGCTAATAGATCGTTTCAATAGATTTATGTTCCACTTTTAAAACAAAACTATACCATATCGGATTATTTTACTCTTTACAAATGATAACATTTTAAGTGACTATTATGAAAAGTCTACATTATTGTTACCATTTATTAATAAATTAATATGAAAATACCATCTTAACTAAGAGGTCTAATTATTCTTTTTTAGTTCTTATGCGACTTCTTCCTGCAAAAAATGCTGGGAGAGCAGGGGAAGAAACTTCTCAAGTTGTAAAAACTGAGTAGAGTACAGAGAACCTCCTCTTCTCCTTTGCTTTAAAAATATCAAATATACAATTTAGCTTTGCAAAATATAGTAATCTCAACCCAAGTAATAACCATTTCCAAAATTTTTATCGGTGATAAATCGCGCTTTTATACGGTTATTTTTGTTAGCATAATAAGTATGCATATTTGCGAATTATATTAATGTTGATTTGTAGGTGTTTTCATAATAGGTATGTATATTTTTAACATTTTGTAAATATTTGAGTTCACATTCCATTTAAGTTCACTTTCTGTTCCCGTGCTACTTTTGGTAGGTGTGAAACAAAATGGTTTCTACTTTAAGTAGCTAATAACTATTAAGGGAAAGCGTTTACGAATGAGGGAAGCGCTCTGGTTAAAATCGACACAAGCGCAAGCGATTTTCTCTGTGCTATAAAATACTCTGTTTAGTTTGATTATCAGAGTAATAAAGTAACTCATTAAAGTGATTTGTAAAACATTCCATTTTACAAAATTGTTGCCCTTCATGACATGTACACTAATAATGTTAATTCTTGCATTACAGATTTCAGGTTTATTTGCAGGTGTCAAATAGAAGCTGGTCAATGTTCATGTATATTGAAAATGTTAATTCCAGTGACTGTTCGAGTTCACCACAGCAATAAAACTAGTGCGCATCCAGTACCTTATTAGAACAATAACATGTATCATGTCGCCCTGATATTTTTTGTTGCGATGTTTGAAGTCTCCTGTATTTTGATAAACCCTTCCGCAGAAATTCCCGCAAATAGCTTTTTACAAGAAGCATTTAAAGTAACCGACACCAATCCGGAAAGCTACATTATAATGTTCCATTCCACGAAATGGATCTTGTCAAGCAAGTGCTTCACCAATCTCCATGTATACCTCAGGAAAATTATTTTTTCCAAGCATGTCAACTCCTCGTTCTTCAATGACCTTTCTACAACTAAACACAGTCAGCCATTTCACATTTTCGTGTCTCCTAGCGGAACTAAATCCGAAGTAGAAGCAGCTATAGAGCAGTACACTACATACTTATCAACCATATCTTTGATACTTTCT
>JAHZND010004623.1:0-19846 GCA_027744115.1 Acrocyrtus sp. NNG-2020 | reverse complement strand
AATTAAATTAATTTTAATTAAGATTTTACCATTTAATGTTAATGTTATATAATTTATAGGGCCATATGGGTTACCAATCATAGGAACGTTATCTCATTTGTTGAAATATGATCCAATTGATGAATTCCAGAAGTACAAGAAAAGATATGGGAAGGTCTTTTCACTTTCTGTTGGAGACTTCTAGTAATTTTTTATTTTTATTACATTTCAACCCGTACTGCCAGAGTGTTCCTAAGTGAATAGAGTCTTACACTTTTGTCGCCTTTCCATTTCCACTTGTCAAACAGTGTCACAGTTGTCACAGACCCTCGTCTCATCGTTGAAAGTCTGAAAAAAGAAGAATTTCAGGGACGGCCTGAATTTAGAGCATGGGAATTAAGAAATCAGGGAAAGCAGAATCGCGGTATTCTTTTCTGTGACGGACCAGTATGGCACGAACAACGTCGCTTTGCCCTAAGAGGACTTCGAGACTTTGGATTCGGGAAAGAGAGTATGGAAGGGATGCTAATTCATGAGTTGCAAGAACTTCAAAATGAGTTAAGGTGAGCTAATAAAACAAAGTTATCACAGAACCAGAACCTAACCCAACTTTTAACGGTATCTTTCATGTCTTCATTCTTCTTTTACTCTAGGAAAGATTTGGGGCAACCTGTCTCATTAAATGGAGTTTTTAATGCATCCGTACTCAACTCTCTTTGGTACATTATAACGGGAAATCGCTTCGAGCTCAGTGATCCGAATTTGAAAACACTGACTACACTTCTCATAGAGTAAGCAAAATTAATGCTACCTTCCATCTGCAATTCGTGACGACTGGTAAAGTGAAATTTAATTGGAAGACATAAAACAAATATTAAATGAATCAACAGAAGTCTACGAAATTCGCCCGTGACCGAACCTGCATTGTTCTTCTTTGCTCCTATAAAATATAACATGAGAAAAGTGGAGCCAAAGAAGGCAGAATTCAGGGTAAAAATAAAACAATTTCTTGATGCTGTGATTGATGATCATCTAAAAACATACAAGGAAGGAGAAGTGCGGGACTTTATAGACGCGTATATTCAGCAAATTAAAGAAAGTTCTAGCGAGTCGAGTTTCCATTCCGAGGAAGGAAGTAAGAGTTTCGCCTAAATAAACCAATCTATGAATCAATATCAGAAATAGAATAGGAAATAACTCGCAGGACAGACAGTAATTTATTTGTACATATTATTTTTGTAATTGCAGGATTCAATCTATTCGCAGTTCTTTTGGATTTGTTCGCTGGTAAGTCAAAGTAAATTTTCGTTCTCGTTTAGAGTAATTCCGTAAACAAAAGTATATGAACTTATGAACAGTAATACTTCTCTGTAGCTGGAGCAGAAACAACTTCGACTACTTTACTATGGGCGATGCTGTTTTTATCCAGCCATCCTGAAATTCAAAGGAAAGCTCAAGAGGAAATCGATTCTATTATTGGAAAATCACGTCCTCCAAGTAGAGCCGATAAACCGAAATTGGTTTATCTGGAAGCTGTTTTAAGTGAAGTCCATAGACTAGCCTCATTGGTGCCTTTTAGTGTGCATCATAAGGCATCAAAGGACTCTGAAATAGGAGGGTACTTGGTTCCTAAAGACTCTGTCATATTCTTCAGCATTTACGACGCCCATCATGACGATGAGGTATGGGGCGATGCGCAAAACTTCCGACCCGAGCGATTCTTAGATGAAACGGGCACAAAGGCCGTGAAGCATGAGGCTCTCATCCCTTTTTCAAGTGGTGAGTACACAAGTTTGTATTCTCTCAACAGTTCAATAAGCAAATTGTTCAAATGCCTGTTAGTAATTTTTCTGTTTGAACCTTATTTTCAGGAAAACGACAGTGCCTTGGTAAGTAATATATAGCCATTGGAAGTAGATTTTTTTCTTGCAATTTTGCTCGAGTTGTTTGTTTGCAGTTTGCTGTATGTTGGTGCACTAGAATCGGAGTTGATCTTTGAAGTGAATTTACACAAATGATTTGATTCTTATTTCAGGAGAGACATTAGCACGAGACAGTTTGTTTGTATTTCTGGCTGGACTTCTTCAGGCGTTTACCTTTGAATTTGATCCCGAATCTAAAGTTAATCTAAGAGGCAGCTCTAGTTTCATCTCTTCTCCGGATCCTTTCAAAGTCATCATAAGGGAGCGAAAATGATTTCCCCAAAGTCGATTAATGTTAGAAAGAGAATGAAATTTAAGTTTAGCCTATGCAAAACATGGAAGGGTGGTGGCATGGCACTGGCATCATCGTATTTTCCATCGTTTACGTACTGAATATGTACTTACTAATAAGTGTAAAGTCCAAAGTCAAGTTTTCATTATTTATTTTTAAGTTATATCGTAACCTTTGTGTGGCATCTCTGTAACAGCTATGAGCAGTCATTATGCTTATTACAGAATGTAATAATAACTTACAAAGTTGCAAATAAAAAATTGCATACAATGTTTTTCCCTTTTTCTTGTTTTTATGTCTAGTGTGGTTGACTAAAGTCTGCCTATGGTCGGACTGTCCGTGTGTGTCCTTGCCACGAGTTATTCACTCGCAATTTGGCCAGGCAAGGTCTTACCGTAAACCTGCACTACCTTTGCACTGTTTTCATCTACCTGTGCAGTATTTACTGTCATGAACACAGCACACATGTCTTAAAAAATAGAATGTAGCATACATAATTGCACAAGGCTATCAATAATCTCTACAAAAAAATCAAAAAATTCCAGCTTTAAATAATAGTATACTCGAGCATTCCACATTATTTTCAAGTTACTAATTATGACAAAAAATGACCTTGCGGCCGAGTACGATACAAACAAACTGAACGAAGCATAGTTGATTTCATCACTGGTTAGTGCTAGTACTATTACTGAGGCATATTACAAACATACAACACAAAATGTACGAGTAACCTTCTATTTTGATCCTGCGTGGCTGCGTATACATATTATTTAGTTGTGTTCATTGCATCGTTTCAAGTACCGAAAAGAGTGGAAGATGTAGCTGAATAATGTAATACATATTTGGATGTAATTGTCAATTATGACTCCATTCTGTTCAGAATGTCAAGAGTAATCTTTCATACAACATTAAAACATTAGACTAGTCGTGTATTATCACCCAGTAATAGGTAAGTGGACTGGTAGCAGATTATACCTAGCCACATAACTTAATGATTTTCCTTATTTGTAATGTGGTCACATGAAAACGTCAAGAGACTGATAGTGATAATTTATTTGGAATTTTAGAACAGGTAAAAGACTACGTGAATTACAGACTTCCTCTCTGCCTGCTCTGACAGCAAGTGCTGTCACAAATAAGTTGCAGTCACCGTCTAATTGTAATTCTCGCGAGCACGTGAGACAAATTGATTGGGACCTCTAAAGCTGTTGTCAGTTATAGCTCATATTTGCAGTTGAGTTCTGTTTTAAACATATTTATCGTTATTTGAAATCTTTGACATTTATAAGGCTTCCGCTTCCATTTACAATTTAGCTTTATTAATAGCTGCAAAGCATTGGCCGAAAATTCTGTTTAATGTGTGATTACTTATTACTCTGTTTATTTACGTAGATTTTCATGTGAGCCCAACAGAATAAAATCAATTTAACATGGATACATTTGGAATATTAGTTATTGCCTTTCTTGGGCTCCTTGCATGGTACTCGTACCAGAAGGCTAAACTGTTCAGAAAAATGGCGCCTGGTTAGAAGAATTTTTTAAAGTTTAATGTTGCAGTCTAAGACACGTGCTACAGAATATTGGAATTCGTCAGAATTTTTTTTATTCATTTTTTCTATTCAGGTCCGTATGGAATACCGGTAGTAGGCTCTCTATTCCATCTAGTAATGAGCGATGTAGTTGATGAATTTCAGAAATATAAAAAGAAATACGGAAAAGTATTTTCTGTGACTGCCGGAGACTATTATTTTATTACTAGACATCATTTGTGCATAATTAATGTAAATATGTTCCAAATCAAAATAGCATTACGGTTGTCACTGATCACCGTCTCGTCTTGGAAAACATGAAAAAAGATGAGTTTCAAGGTCGTCCTGATTTCGAATTCATAAAAATTCGCAACCAAGGTGTAAAAAACCGTGGCATTCTGGTGTGCGACGGACCAGTTTGGAATGAACAGCGTAGATTTGCCCTACGAGGACTTCGAGACTTTGGATTTGGGAAAGACAGTATGGAAGGAATGCTAACTCACGAGTTGCAAGAGCTCCAAAATGTTTTAAGGTATTTTGAACTTTTATTTTTATTTTCTTTTCACTTTCCACTTTTATTTGGAACGTGGGAAGCGAAATCTTCTTGATACAAAGTAAAGGTAATTTGTTTACAGGAAAGATCTGGGGCATTCTGTCTCATTAAATGGAGTTTTTAATGCATCTGTCCTCAATTCACTTTGGTACATCGTAACGGGGAAACGTTTTGAGCTGGATGATCCAAAATTGAAGAAATTGATCACACTTCTCGTAGAGTAAGACTGTGGGAACTACTTTTGCTTATTTTTGATTAGGCGGAGTCAGAGCAGATATTGATCTAGTATTGACTATTTATGTTTTTCATTGTTGTCTAAAACTGCTCTAACTTTTCATAATAGCAATATCAAAGGTCTTCATATTACCACCCCCGCGCAGTTTTTCTTTGCGCCTGTGAAATACGGTCTTGTCGGAAGAGAGCTTTTTGCAAAAAGCATGCAATTTCTTACGGAAACCAGGGAATTTCTTACGGCAGTTATTGATGAGCACTGGAATACCTACCAAGAAGGAGAAATTCGTGACTTCGTAGACGCTTACATTCAACAGATTAAGGCGAGCGCAGCCAGCTCTAGTTTTCATGCTGAAGAAGGAAGTAAGCATAAAATGTAGAGTAACCCGTGAGCATTAGTAATTTGATGGATCTCATGTCAGAAGTTCCCTTATTTAAAGTTCGACTGTTTGTTTTGCAGAATACAATTTGTTTTCGGTACTTTTGGACTTGTTTTTGGGTATGCTTATTTGCTTGCAACTATGTACAATAATTCTGATTTTGTATAGGCCTATAAGAAAATAGTGGTAAGCCTTATAATTGCATACATGTTTAATGTAGCTGGAGCTGAGACTACGTCAACAACGCTTCAATGGGCCTTCCTATTTTTGAGTCACAATCCCGAGGTCCAGAAGAAGGTCCAAGAAGAAATTGATAGAGAAATTGGAAGATCAAGACCTCCAAACAGAGCAGATAAATCGAAGCAAGCTTAGCAATATTTTTAAAAAATTACTGCTGCTTGTAATTGTTAAATTGCGAGAATAAGTCAATGTTGAATTTTCTAATGTTTTCAGATTGATTTATCTTGAAGCTGTCTTGAACGAAGTTCACCGTAATGCCTCTCTTGTGCCCTACAGCGTTTTTCATAAGGCATTCAATGATGCTGAAATCGGTGGCCACTTTATTCCTAAAGATTCCGTGATATTTTTTAGTATTTACGATTGTCATAATGACAAGGAGGTTTGGGGCGACCCAGAAAAATTCAGACCTGAGAGATTTCTTGACAATAATGGAAAAGTTGTTAAGCACGAGGCTCTCATCCCATTCTCTAGTGGTACGAATGCATTTATGTAAATCTTACAAATAATAGAAACATTTAATTCCAATTAATTTTTTATTAATTTTGTAAACCTTGACTAATCCTAATACAGGAAAACGACAATGCTTAGGTATGCAATTTACAGCTACTTTACAGAAAGAATTTGTGTTAAATATTTTAGTTACTTAGAGTGTAACTACAAACTTTTTTGTCAATAGGAGAAACTTTGGCACGAGACACATTGTTCCTGTTCTTTGCTGGACTTCTTCAAACTTTTACATTTGAAATTGATCCGAATTGCGCCAACAAGGAGATGAAGGCAACCCGGAGCTTTGTTCGCTCTCCTGAGCCATTCCAAGTTATCATTAAAGAGCGAAAGTAAACGTTCCTGCTGTTACTTATAATTCAATTAGTTCTCCACAAATATGCCAATTAAATTTGCTTGCACAATCGGCTACTTCTAATCAAATAATAATTCATCCGAAAAGTAATTCATTCATTATTATTTTATTATATTAAGAATGTTGGATGTTCAGCGTAATTTGGTTAAGTGATAAATAAAGTTTCTTGATCGAATAGACTTAGCAATCCGCAAAGATAGTGAGATAGTCTATTTGATTTCTAAAGATTCTGTTCTATTGCTATTTGATTTGTTATTAGAAAGTGGAAGTATCTAGTCAAACAGAAATAAGAACACCGCTTTTCACATTTTATAAACTCTATTTTAGTTATGCTTGGACCAAGTTTAAAGAAGTTTTATTTTGCTTACTATTAAGCAACACTAAAGGAACTAGTTTGATGATATGTTTGTTTGGTACACACATGGCTGGCCGGTCGTTTCTTTAGTAATATTATCGTTTACTAGAGCGCAGTCCATAATTCGAATTATCCAAGCGCGCTCTCTTTGGTCCACTAGCGCGTGAATTAACCGTTTGGAGTTGAAATGATTGATTAGGAATTTCACCACCTGCAGCCCACACCAGATAGTTTTCGTATGCTTCCATATCCAGATTTGTAATCAGTTCCACATTTGGGTCTTTGTCTAAAATATTTCCTTTGTCAACGGCCAACATCCCGCGAGTATGCGTTCCGTTTACTTCCATTTTTGCATAGTGTTTCTTAGTTGCCAGGATTATCTACAGAAATAAGGAAGAAAAACTTTAGGATGCAGAAAGTTTTGTAAAACAGTTCATGCACTACGCAATAGCTAATATGGCGTACAGAAGGATTGATAGCGCACGCCATTGTAACAGCATCTGGAGGCAACCATGTGTCCCTCGGCCTGCTTAGGTTTCTGGCTTCAATTGCATTCAAAAGAGCAACTTGAGGCGTATCCATTTTCCCCAAGGTTTCCTTTCTGAAATTCTAATTTTGATAAAGTGTACAAGATGGGTCATTCTTATTGAGAATTCAGAATAAATCCAAGTCAAATAAAATATAGCCCTTTAAAATCAGGTCATGATGTAACAAAATCATGCACCACATCACATAAACCCACTTAAGGCAACTCTTTTTACTTTTAGTTACTGAAAATAAATGTCTTAAAGTTTATAATTCATACAAGCGTTGACGTTGCTTTGAGGGCCGTTTCCCATGGCGTGATTGCTAGAGAGCACGGAAGGAAGGAATCGACACAAATTGCAACGGCTTCAGCGTCAACGAAAAAATTGAATTCGGCACTCGACGAAACATTTCCAAGACCTGCATGTGAAGGTAGATTTTACAAATATAATTTAAATACAGTACTCGTACTAGGCAATTTTTCGTAGTATTTTATGGCTAACCATGCATGTTTCCGCCAAGAACAAAAACTTTCTTAACCCAGTTCTTTATTTCAGGTTGCATTTTAACAGCCATTGCTAAGTTTGTCAATGGACCCAGCGCAACAATAATCAACTGACCTACGCATACATAAAAAGGCAAATTCAGTTTGTCTGGAATCGTTTCCGAGAGAATGACTTGTCTAAAAAATTGAAATGAAATCACTCGTACCTTTATACTCTTCAGCTAATCTTATGATCGCATGTACACCGTGCTCAGGTTGAATCCTGGGTTCAATTGGTGGCAAGTCGGCATCCCCGAAACCATCTTCTCCATGATAAGGTGGTTCTTCTGTATGGCTGAATTCTGCCATCACAAATTCCCCCATTCCTTGGTAAACTGGGATCTGAAAGGAAATACCTACATATTTAGTTTATTCACTTTTGAGTGACAGGGTACGTGTTGGTTTAAATTGGCTTAAAAATCATAATTACCGAGCTCTCATTGACAGTTGCCAGTGTTCTTGTGACATTGGTAGAGACATTTTCCACCGAAGTGTTACCACACACCGTGGTAATGCCTACTATTCTAACCCCCGAGGAAGCGGAGGCTTTGTGAGCCGCCAGTGCCATAAACAGGGCCCAGGCATCGTCTGTTCCGGCATCAGTGTCAATCAGGATCAGCTTCTCTTGTGGCTCCTGTTTCTGCTGTGAAAGTAGGATATTTTATAAGGACTTTATCGGACAGATGAGAAACAATGCGTTGATTCTGAACAAAGAAGCAACAGCAATACAGTGGCGACTACACGAATTACTCAACAAGTTTGTGAGGTTAAAAGCTTTAATTGGTATATTCTCCGTTTTCCACTTACATGACAGAAAAATTTGTTTCTTCCACTCATGGTATTTCGGATGCTATTGCGTTGAAATTGGCAACACCGACAAAAGTTAAAAGCACACTGAATAGCTATGCTGCTATATTTTGCTGTATTTATAGTGTAATCATCGAATGCGGATTATGCGGAACCCTGGACAGATTCCCTCGTTAAAATGTGCTTTATGATTTCAGCTGTGTATACCATTTCTACTAATAAAACAAATTTATTTGCATGTCTGGTTTCATTACTTTCATTGTTTAAATTTATTAATTTTAAAAGCATATTTGGTTATCGCAAGCGATAATCATCAACGGTTAAAGGATTCGGAACTCCCGAAGTTCACAATGAATTATGAAATATAAAAATGCTTTTTTATGCAAACATTTACAAACTTGTTTATATAGGTACTTTAATTTCAAAATTTTTACTGTATGACTGCATATAAACATTTTGAGAAATGACATAACATAACTATACATAACATAGGTATATTGAGTTATATGTACATATACCTACTATACTATATGCATACTGACATGAGGTTTGGATGTAGCGATTACGAAAAGTTTCACCCACATATCCCAAATTGCAAACATGCATCATGACGGATCAGATGAAGGGTGGTGACCTACCTACCTAACTGTTTCATGTAAAGCTAATTAATCTAATGATCAGACGCATTAATTTTAGACTACCTTTTATTGGTGCTAAAATTACAACTGCCAATAAATTAAAAGGCAAATAAACGGAAGCTATTATTTCATCTTTACAAAGTCATTTCGATATGTATTATTTCCATACGTACATAATTTAAATATATAGCTATCATGTCACTTTCAGTAACATGTGGTTAAATGTGGTTTAATACAATAATTTGATAAGGCATTATATTCTATGATGAAGTTTTAAAAGTGTGTCAACCCATCACAAACCTCAATCTTACATTTTGTCTGTATTATTAGCATTCTTAAAAGTAACACATACTTATCTATCCAGTCCATTCACTCCAACTTCCATAAAGCACATTTACTACTGCACTGCTGTATAGTGCCTAACTGCCTATTCAGCTCATATCTTTTACTGAAAAATATGTACCTATGACAGTTTTTGTCATTTTACCGATATAACTCTTGCCAGCACAGCACGGACTGAAAAACATGAATGTATTTATTCACATACTGAGAGCAAACGCTGTGTGGTCATGCGTGCCGTGGCCACTGAATTAGTAATGATGAAAAGTGAACTCTCTGATTTCTCATGATTATCTTTTACTTTTGATAAGTTTGTTTTTATATAGGGAGGAATGCAATGTCAGATATTATGGATTTCAGGATTGACCATTGGTCCAAATGTGATGAGTTTGATCAGGATGAAATTCTGTTTATCCTTTCTGAGATTCCAGAGGACGATGGTAGATAGTGATCTGGGCAACCTTCTATAGCTTAAGTTGTCCTGTGAAGAGGTTTAACTATAAATTTAGTTCCTACTCTTATTTCGGACTCCAAAGGGCACAAAGCCTTTAGCAGTACCTAACTAAATTACAATATATTCTTAGAAACCAAAAAAAGTTTAAAGCCTGAAAATGACAGGGAAAGACTGGAAGGAGCGAGCAAATCAGTTAGAGTTTTTAAAGGACTTTCCTGAAGGCCCTTTAGATGTTTATCGTAAACAAGCGTCATTTAATTGGAAAGTGATGACGTTAGTCATGGAACCAGAGGAGATACTTCAATTTAAAGTAAGACTGAAGAACTGTCATTTGGTATATTACTAATTAATACATCGTGCAAAATTGACGTAAAAATGAGTGTAATTAAAATAATTGTACATTTTCGAACCAGTACAAAGTTTGGAGTACTCTAGAAAACGATCCACTGTTTGCCCCTCCGCCTACAAAGAGAACGCTGCTGGACGAGAGGAAAGCAATTCTAGAGCAAGTGTTTAGACTCCAAGAGTATGACTTTTTAGGAGAGAGCAGGGGCGAAATTGGCGACCCATTCTTAGTAATTTTCCGCAATTTTATTTTACTACAATGACAGAATAATTTTTCCATCAAGTTCTACAATAGAAATAAGCAAACTTTATTTTTGGCCAATTTTTGCAGACAAGTGCGCTGAACGTGTGCCTTGGTCAGTTCGACTGGTCTCTAGCAACGAGAAGAGCTGTCACAATGGATTTCTTCACGAACGCTGTTCGCGGACAGGCTGCAAATGACTATCATTTTGACGCACTGGAGGCGGCTTACCAATTGAAAGTAATTTGTAGCAGAAAATTTCACGCACAAAGACTATTTACAGTTTTCGGTTGGATGACACGCACCACCATAATAAAACTTTTATGACATTATTCAGCTAATTGGCTGCGTGGCACTGACAGAAATAGGTAAGGATGGCTGTGGTCAATAACGATAAGTGGTCTTTCCGTTATTGACCATTATTGACCACTGACCAGGTCATCCCTTCGGGGAGGTGGTCAATAACGGAAAAGTGGTCAATAATGTTTTCTCGTAAATAATAAGATTATTAGCAAATGTGGAAGCTTAGAAGTTCTCCAAATGTCTTATATTTCCGTTTCTGTATCTCAGTCGCGTTCTTTTTAACATGCACGGGCTGATAAAGGACGTGTTTACGAAGCAGGTTTATGCATGTAAAATGTCGTCCACGGAAATTTTGACTAACATGGCTTTTTATCGTAAAAAGTTCTGAAAAATTATCATGTCCTTTTCTACTATTATGTATACCTAAAGCATTTAAAGCATATGCACAAATAGTTTACTTCCATTATTGACCATTATTGACCATTTATTGGAAAAATTGGAAACTAGGACATGGGACCAACACAAGAGGATTAAAAACGAGGGCCACGTACGATACTCAGCAGCAAAAGTTTATTTTCCATTGTCCGGACTTTGAAGTGCGTATTACTAATATAATATTTACCAATGAAGGGATGTTTTAAGCCAAAAAATCAATATGTGCGGTTAAATAATGAAACTGGGATATTTACTTTTGTTCTGCAGGCCGCAAAATGCTGGGCAGCGAATATGGGTCGGTACTGCCATTAACCAGAATTCAGCGTATTAAAATATTGTTTATTTTGGTTGGATAGAAATGAAATGCTTTCATAACTTTTGCTTGTACCTTTGTGAGCAGCTAGTATCATAATTTCTGTTTTAATTCTACAGGGAAGACAGCAACGCATGCATTCGTTATGGCGCAGTTGTACACACCGGATGGAGAGTGCCACGGTCTTCATGGGTTCGTTATACCTATTCGAGATCCAACGACTATGCTTACTTACCCGGGCGTCACCATTTTTGACATGGGTGAAAAAGTAGGCTTGAATGGTTTGGACAATGGGTATAATACAACTAATCTGGAAATGCTCGACAAAAGAGAAGTTATAATCAAATAATGAGACATTGCTTTATCTTGATTAATGTAGAGTGATGATTTTCGACAATTATGCTGTTGGACGGGAATGCTTATTAAATAAAACAGGAAACGTGACACCTGATGGTCGATATGTCACTCCATTAAAGGACCCAAACAAGAGATTTGGTGTTCAACCGTACAATATTTTCACTTTTGAAATTAGCACGTTGAAAAGCTTTATAATGTATTAATATTAATCCATTTTATCAGGAGCAACGTTGGGAAACCTGTCCGCTGCCCGGACTGGCATTGTCCAATTTTGTGCAGCAAACATGTCATCAGTGCTGACTATAGCGATCCGGTATAGCGCTGTTCGTCGCCAGTTTGGGAATCCTGGGGAGCAGGAACTTCCAGTTTTAGAGTACCAAATGCAACAGTGGCGCTTGCTACCATATTTAGCAGCTGCTTACATTATGAAATACGTTGGAGACAAGTTATACAGCGACTTCGTGACTTTTACCATGGAACAATTTAATTCGGATATTGATAAGGATAAGATGGCTGCGAAAGGAATTGAAATGCATATTTTGTCGAGTACTGCCAAACCCCTGTCCAGTTGGATTGCAAGGTATGGTGAAAAATGATAGAATGCAGTACTTACTCACTCATGATGAACTTATATGCAATCATTTTCTTTAAATTTCCAAACAAGGGATGCTATACAGGAATGCAGGTACGCGTTTTTTCCCTTTTTAAAAAAATAATACATATTCATCTATTTTAAGATATTCTGAAAATTGTTGAAACTTTTCTTTAAACAGAGAAGCCTGTGGCGGTCACGGATACTTGAGGGCAGCCGGAATCGGAAAAATTCGAGATGACAACGATGCGAATTGCACTTATGAGTAAGTGTGAGATGCTAGTATGGAACCATTTCGTTCAAAATAGTAACTTTTTCCTGAATTGGATTTTACCGTAACAAAATGCTACATTTTCAGAGGAGACAACAACGTGCTTGTACAACAAACCAGTAATTGGCTAATAACAGTCTGGTCAAATCCGAAGAGGGACGAGATGATGCATAACATGCCTTTAAATACACTGAGCTTTCTTCACTCTTCCGCCAATCACTCCGGCGGGACCAAAGAAACTTTTCAATCAAAAACTGTCGAGGACCTCCTAAACCCCGAAACTTTGCTGAAAGCTTACAAATGGCTGGTTCGTTGGCTTCTGGAATCATCCTCGGAAAAGTTTCACTCAAATCTGCAGTCTGGCAAGGATAGCTTCACTGCTCGCAATGATAGTCAGGTTTACGCAGCCAGAACTTTGTCCATCGCCTTCTTTGAGCATTACGCGATAGAGCGATTTTGGAATGGGCTTTGCTCACCGACGGCACAGAAAAAGCGAGCACTTGATTTACCTGCGGATATCGAACGGGTTCTAACTAAATTGCTATTGCTTTATGGTTATTGGAGCTTGGAGAAACACCTGGCTACTTTGTACGAAGGAGGCTACTGCAACGGACCGGAATGTGCGGAAATGATACGGCAGGCCATCCTGGAGCTCTGCTCAAATCTGAAAGGGGACGCTGTAGCATTGGTTGATTCGCTCAGTCCACCGGATTTCATTGTTAACTCTGCGTTGGGGAAATCAGATGGACTGGTTTATAAAAATTTGCATCTGGCCATGTCTCAAACGCCCGCAGCCTTCGAAAGGAGCTCTGACTGGAAGGAAATTGCAAAGAGGCTTAAGGCCAATCTATGAAAATTGTCTGTTCTTCCATGACACGTCGTGCATTCTTAAACATGTACAGTTTCTAATACAAGAAAATTGACATTTTTTATACTGACACGTAAGCAATATGTATGCTTACACAGCTCTCTCTCTCTCTCTAAACATGACATTTCAATTTGGCAAAAAATAAGGGATTTCCTACGAAAAAACAAGCGGGCCAAACTGATTTAAACCTGCTTGCTACCACCGTTTAGAAGCTGGTGTGTCACTTGCGTTGGCATACTTTTAGGTATATTGCAAAAAAAATATTTAGGTACATTTGCTTGTTACTTTTTTGTGAGCCCAATTTCGATTTTTTTTTGTTTTTCCATTCTGGCTCCGCTTTTCTCTTGTTTTGCACTTGCAGCCTTTTTAAATTTATGTCAGTTGCGTGGAAGATTTCTGCAAAACTGCTCAAATTGTCGTACAGCACTACACAATATAACAATTTTACTTGAGTACTGTAATAAAAGAATTTTATGCGTAACTTGGCTCAATAATAGTGTAGCAGTGGTTTTTACTTGGTTAATGACTTTTTTGAAGACAGCTCATTCTCGATTTCTTGTCGCGCAATACTTGCGCTAAAGAGTGGTATTACGCTTGGCTACATTAATTAATTGCGTTTTTCAGTTGTGCAGAATATTTCATATCCGCAGGTTGAGCAAAGAAGGCAGAAAACATGCAAATGAAGAAGACTTCTCTGTCTACTTTTTGTGATGGTGATGGAAAATTGGCTGCAAAAAATATAGCTGTATGTAACAGTGACTGCTCCACTTTGGAAAGTCATCTTATAAAAATGACAATAAATTGGAAAGCTGTTCTATTACTGTAAATAATTACTATATTCGCATGAATGCCCTACATTTACGAGATCAAAAGTGAGGATCTTTATTATTTAGCCAGTAAAATGAGCTATAGGTATATTCTCATGTGCGGGATCCAAATTGACTTTTTCTCCAATTATGCCATTAGATGCGTTCAAGTATGAAATTGATATATTTTTTAAAATTTCTATTTTGCCCTTTCGCTATCTGTGCGTTTGCATTCGTACTTATTGAGGATGAGGCTAGAGATGGATGACTTATTTTATATTTTTGCTAGTCATAATGACACTTAATATACCTCAGGATTCAGCTTGTAAATTATTGGGTAGTTGATTTACTAACTAAATTTCGGTGAAGACAAATTGACAAAAAAGTAGCTTATCATTCACTCATTATTACAAACACAATGTTGGCTTACTTAACACAGAGGAGTTGATTTAACCTTCCTTAATATTAATCCTATATATTTTGATAATTTTAGCGACTGGAGTGTAATCTAAACATTCTAATTAGGTATGTTTGATGCTAAAAGTTCGATTGTAAATTATTTAGTCGATTTATTTTAAGAGAGGTTTTTTCTTAACGACCGTATTCGACACAGACTGAAAGGCAATGCAATTTTTTCTGAATTAGTTGTATCCAGAGCTGCGGTATAAATTTTGTTTTGAATTGACTGACTCTCTACGTCAAGTACGAACGTCATACCCGTTAGCTCTGCGTATGGGAATGTCAAGCTCTTACTACTACCTAGGTATTATTACTACACCCACCCCGAATTAACAACCCCTCGCCTCTCCTGCTTTAAAAGTTGTGCTTTTGTAGTGTCTGTGTCGGTATTCTGACTACTTGTCTGCTTGGATAGGTGTATCGTATATCTACCAACTTTTTGAATTAAGCCTCACCTCTATGCAAGTAAAAACATTAAGCAAGAACAATGGACAGGCAACAGCACACTAATGGAACGACGTTCTGCAAAGAAGGGTAAACAGAGTCTGTTCACCCAAGCTCATATCCTGACCGGAAGTAAAGTCGGCCATTCCTCAAGTCATCATCCTCCTTTGTCAGACTTTATAGCTCATTTCCACACACCGAACAATCCACTCATCCACACACAATAAATGACATGACTGTACAACTCTGCGGCTTACACTAACACTACGTATTAGTCATATACTGAATTGCAGCAACTAAAGCTGCTCACAATTCCTCCTGCACTTTTTATTAAAAAAGTGTATGAATTCTCCATTTACAGTCAAGCAAAATTTTTTGAAGCCATTTACTCACGCACTCCCTCTACAACTTGGCCAATTTATAAGCACGAAAAACTCTGTTGTGTAAGAAACGTTCATTAATTGTTTCATAATTTCATGATAAATTTACATTCATTAAAAATCTGAAGATTCCTCAAATTGTCTTTCGTGCCCATATCCGCTCCTTTAAATAATTGTCAAAACGCTGAGCATTACATTCATCGACGAGAGTTTATTAAACTTAAACTCTTTCACAATTTGCAGAGCTCCTGTCGATAAATGACATGGCTGCCTCGCATATTTAGCGCGAGTCTTCATAATACCTCCCTGCTTTAAAAAATACTCGATATTGGTGAAACAGTCAAATTGTTTTTTATATATGCCAGGTTCAGACTCTTATTAGAGTATAGCATATCTAATACCCAGCAAAATTCATTATAGGATGATAGCATACATTTTAGCAACGAACCGAAGAAAAAAGAGTTAGCAAGTTAGCATGCAATGTTTTGGAATCCGTGCCATGGTCTATTATGCATGTTCAATGTTCACTGAAAAAGTACATTTAAGGCTGTGCGCATTACACGTTTTCTAGCATCATTTATTATCGCTATTTTACTTTTTGTACAAGTATCGTCTGCCTTTGCCTTGCTCCCTAAAAATGCAGATGGCTGATGGTTCTTTCGCTCTATCTTCCTTCAACCCCTTCGCATACATATATAGTAATGATAACTCTAGTGTAATCTTATTTGGAGTATCTGTACAAGGGTTGAGCCAAAATAGTGATTTAATTTCCCATTTTACCTGCTCTTATAAAATGCACCTGATGATGTATTTTGCCATCGCTGTGTAGTGCATTTCTGTTTGAGTGAGTATGTACCTGCCACGGCTGGCTGCCACTTTTTTCTGGTTTATATTTTAAAAGGATGTAATGGGTACGATTACGAGCAACGATGGTAGCGATGATGGAATGGAACCTCGTAACAAAATGGGCTCTATATTTTTTTATGTTGGTAGGAGAGCACTTGTAGTAAAGTTGTAGTCATCGTGTCAGATCGTTTAGAATTTTCACTTGATGGCATGATGAATCTCATCTGACTTTCATTTACTTTTTTTCACTGAGGGTGGTGGAACATGATGATGGGAAACGGCACATCCTCTTCATTACTTTTTACGCAGTGGTTTCGGTAAGTGCGGTTGAATTGGAGTGCTGCTACTGAAAGTTAACATAGTAGCTTAGGCTAGAAAAACTAAAAGGGGGAATTTTTTTTCGTCTCTCTGGGAAAAAAAAGTTTTCAGAGGGTCCTCAGCGAAAGGGTATTAATTAAGGTTGTAAAACGTACGATTTTGCAATACACTATAGGCAGGGCTGAAAGTTGTCAGTGAATTAGTGTGAAGTTTGCTTGATGTGAACTAAATTGGATTACGCAGTAAAAATGTGTGTGACCACAAGTGACTCGTGTCAAAGCCTATAAATCATAGCTTTTATCTGTTTCTTTTGTTTTTCTGTGAACTGACTGATGCCATTCTAGTGACAGCGTCAAGTCAAACGTTCGAATTCACGAAATTGCTTATCTGCGGTCGTACTCTTGCAAAATCTAGCGAGTAGGTTGTTTTTGCTATGTGGTCTTTTAAACTTCTGTCCTTGTCATTAAAATCTTTCTGCAACAGCTTCCGTGTGAAAACCTAGAAAATCAAAAACATGCAATTAGCGCTAGCTGTCACTTGAAAATTGTCTTTCTGTGTTCACTCTACGTCTAGTACTGTCATTAAAGTTAGATCAATTAGTAGCTGTAGAAGTGGACGGGTTGTCGTTCTGTGTTACTTTGATTTTATGAAGTTTAACGAGCAGGCTTCTCTACTTTTAACTGCTATATGCGTCCATTAAACAAGCCAACTTACGAGCTTTTCACGTAACAAAATCCTTAAATCGTAATCATACCCACATCACGTAATATGTAGGCGGAGGGATATCCCTTTCAATAATGCTCAGGTGATTGTAAGCTTCTCATCAGCTTAAGGGAATAGGAATAATATCGTAATCATGTTATCATTTCTTTGTTAGCAAACCTGACAAAGTCTTGGTTAAACCCACTACCCACTCACAAAGATCCCACATCGCGTTTTAACTCTTAAAAAGTCAGTAAATTTTTAACTAGGTAGCTCCACTTTACTGACATTCACCCACATAAATAATAATTTAAAAATATTTTTTTTTGCATTTTTCTGCATTTTCGTCTTCCATCGAAGCAGAATTGCATGCATTGCAGTATAAACTTACAGTAAATGCTTTTCTCACAGCGTACATGCGAATCAAGCGTAGAGCCTGTCAGTGCCGATGTGATATTCCCACGGATCCCTTTTCGAAAAGAATTGTCAGGCATATAAGCCAACTGCTAGGGCAGTATTTCTACGTCGCCGTACTGCTATTTACCACCACCACCGCCGTATATTAATACATGAACGCATGAATGATTAGGTTAAAGGATAATAGAAGCCTGCGGAGGTAGTAGTATACGGAGACGGTGAGGAGACTTGCTCCACAAAGTATTTTTTAAAAAAAATATATAGACAGCGACAGGATTTATAAAAAAAGTCTAACCACGCAATGTAGTTCTCACCAGAATGAATCAAGCTATGTTGACATTACACCGATCATTATGCCATTAACTGCCTCTGTTTCCTACCACAGTGGCTATTTTAACCTGATTGATAATGTAGAACAATACATAATTTTTAGATGCTAATTTCAGATAAACAATTTTGCGCACACTGCAACTGCAAGTGCTAACAAGTGCGAGTACCAGGGTTATACAACTTGTTCAATGATACTTTTTGTTTTAAATGGGATCAGCAACTGCGCGCTGACACAGAGAGACGGGGAGTCCTCAACAACGTTCGACCTAAATTTTTATCGATGTTTTTAAAGTTTCAAATAGTAGCTTTACCTGTACACGAACCACCTACCAAGATACTTTTGCTAGATTGCTTTATATAGTTTTAATATTTATCGCAAATCGCAAAGTAACTCACAGAACAAACGATTCGCCAATTTTGAAATTGAATAAAACTGTTTTTACTTTTATAAAAAACAAGGATTATTTAAATTTCAGAGAGTTCATTTCGTTAATTTGACTGAATAGGAGAATTTCGCAGCCTGCAGCATGTAGAATTTCCTGAAGTGGCAGTTGACTGTTGACTGGAGCGTTAAAGGGAAAAGTACTCTTTAAAAATAATTGAAGAATTCATTAGGAAGTACTTCAGGATCTCCTTAGGCAAAGAAAGTTCATTCGTGTTCGCAAAGTAACTCACAGAACAAACGATTCGCCAATTTTGAAATTGAATAAAACTGTTTTTACTTTTATAAAAAACAAGGACTATTTAAATTTCAGAGAGCCCATTTCGTTAATTTGACTGAATAGGAGAAATCCGCAGCCTGCAGCATGTAGAATTTCCTGAAGTGGCAGTTGACTGTTGACTGGAGCATTAAAGGGAAAAGTACTCTTTAAAAATAATTGAAGAATTCATTAGGAAGTACTTCAGGATCTCCTTAGGCAAAGAAAGTTCATTCGTGTGTTGTAGTTGTGGGCGCTGTTAGAGTGCTAACGTTTGCGGACGGAAACGCTCCATGTGGCGCCATGAACATTTTCCGGACTGACTGACAAGTGATGACTGTAGTGATTGCAAAATATTTTTTGTGGAGGGATTAAAATGTGACCTTTGCGCTACCCTTCATATGCCCTTAAGAGAAACTAAAATTGCAGGGGAGTATATCGTGAAAATAGAACGTTATAGAGTGCAGCTTTTCTCCATCAATCTAATTGGCAATGCGTTTTGATGGAAAAGCGCAATGAAAGTGACAAAATATGGAATTAATTTTACTCAACTCTCTGCAGTCAACAATCACTCCAAACAAAAAGGTGAAAAGACAGGTGACGCCTGGCAAGAACTGACAGGATAAATAATGGCGGAGAATAAATCTAGTGGGGGAAGCCGCACATCTTCCGCCATTATAATATGCTTTAATCTAGTGTTTGCCGTAAGTATCTAATTACACTTATTGTATGTGTTTTTGTATAAAAACGCACCTCCAAAATTTCCATATAGGGTATGATAAATGATTTTCTTATTCGGGCCATACGTGACTCCGTCTTTCACTTTGAGAGGAACGTGTTTCCTTTCCAGTGTCATGATAAATGAGTTGGTGTATGAGAATCGAGTGCGAAAGTATCGTTATGATGATTTTGGCCTTTAGTTGACAAAGCGGTAGAAAATATGCTTTTTTCATAGTTTTTCCTGTGTTCTTTACGTACAGCTTTGTGGAGCTGGAGTTCTCACCCTGGGTGTAATAATACTACGTGATGTCACCAGGGACCATCTCTTCACGCTCGTGTCTCCCGGCACGGGTA
>JAHZND010004622.1:0-10194 GCA_027744115.1 Acrocyrtus sp. NNG-2020 | reverse complement strand
TTTTTTACTCTAGCTAAAACATTTCTTTTATATGCGCCATTACTTAAATCTGCTTTTATTTTCTCGGCATTATACAAAATAAATGTGAGCTGAGCTGAGTCATAAGCGCCATCATTCTTTCTGGTTAACTTTATTATCTTGTGCATATCTCCTTTTTCCAGACGGAGGAGGGATAGTGGGATTGGAGGCATGTTTGGGATGTTGTTGGGTATTTTTTGGCAAGAGTTAGATTGCAGGACAATTTCCACCTGCGCTTTTTTTAATAACTTTTATTTTCCTGGTAGCGTACCGGCTTGAAGGTTAGGTCTTGTGTCCTGTCAGGGTTATTGTTATCTCGGAGGAAAAAAAATTGCCAGGCATATAATTCCGCTGACGGATAGCAGTTAGCTCTCCCCTTTATCTTCTTTTTTAGGCAGCTTTACTTATTTTTTTAAAAGGGTAAAAGTTAGCTAGATGAGATGCTGATATTAAAAGAGAACTTTTTTTCTGGGTTTCGTTAATAAAGTGAAAGTCTGTTTTTATTTACTTCTTCCACACACTCCTCCGGGAAAAAAGGAAAAAAATGATAAAAGATGGAATCAAAAGGATATAAACACGAGGTAAAAAAACGGCTATTCGTGGAATAAAGATCAAACCCATTTAGGACTGAATATACATTTTTTGGGGGAAAAAAGGAGGAACTAGAGGAATAGTGCATCGTCTTAATATCCTTTTCAGATTTTTTGGGAAGAAGAAGAAAGAACAAAAAAAGGAAGCTCAAGAGACTAGCGACTAGCGACTGGATGTACTTTCTTTCATAATACGACTTGCAGAAAATGATATGATGAGTAGTCTGTTTTGTTTTGGTTTTTAGGGGAAACGGAAGAGAAAACTGCAACTTTCATTTCTTCTGGATTACTGGATATAATCCTCAAATAAAAGAATGGTTTCCAGCGATTCCCTTTCATTTTTGGCTAGTGGCTGATAGTTTGCTGGTATAGGGACTTGAGTGTGAGGGGGAAAGGGAGAGGGAACGGGATGGATGATTCTTTTTGCAAAAAAGAAAAAAAAGTTTTCCATTTTGGGCACAATGGGAAATGTTATACGTGCGGGTTATGTTCTTGTTTATTGAGCCTTAGAAAAACAATTTTTTTGGTATTCATAATACTAAAAAATAAAATTAATGCTGGGGATTGTCACTATTGCACAATGAAAAAAATAAAATGCTGTTTTGGAAAACAAAAAGACAAGAATTTTTTTGGGGGGATATATCCCCGGAAGGGTATCCAACAATGTATCCAGCACACAGCGCTAAAAAGATTTCGTGAAGACCCCAGTCACAGGCAGTTTTGTTTTCGGATTAAGCCATGAAAATGCGAGAAAAATTTTTTTTCCGGGGAAATTTCTTTTTATTTTGCAGCCTCTTTCTAAATTGCTCTTGTTTCTGGGTAAAACGACGCTTTCGTAAATCCCGTTAGTTTTGTAATTAAACTGTGCATGTTTTCTTTTGTGACAATGTGTGCGGGATAAAGAGTGGGACATGCGAGGAGAGCTAACAAGTAAGACACTTGCATAGTCAGATCCTTTTATGGTGATCTCAAAAACGGGAATGTTTCTGCTGATGTGCTACTTTACACAGTTTCATTACTTTTTCATCTTTTCTCGAAAAAAAATGCTTTTCGCAATATTTGCTTTTTGCACCCAGCGCAAAAGCAAGCCAACCAGGCATAAAGGTCACTGAAACTTTTCTCCCATTTTTACGAGTAATTTCATTTTTAAACAGATTCTCTCTCCAAAAAATGCTGAAGATATGGATCAGTAAATCGGTCAGAAAGTGGCACGCACTCGCTTGACATAATTTGAGCCCCTCAAAAAATAAAGTTTTACGGCGGAACATAAACATGATCCTTAGAAGTACATCCGACTTATTGAATTTTTAGGCGGATATAAAAAATACGTAGCGCCGGCTTTTTTTGCTTGACTCGCGATTCATTTTTTGACTGCCTACCAGTAAACTGACTGAGAATGGGGCTCGCCCTCCATGAATAATTTGGTTACTTGCTTACTTAACAAGAGCGACATGATTAGATTTTCGATTTTGAACGTAAAAAAGAAGAAAAATAAACTTTTATATTTTTTTGACTTGACTTGACTCTGGCTTCTGGATAAACACATATATCGGCTGCTCCTTTTGTTGCTGGAGTTTTTCTAGAGCTGGAAATATATAAATATGTGAGGGACTCCTAAAGAATATTTTTGCATCACAGTCACATCTCCACTGTGCAAAGTGGGTTAGCAGAGAGAGTGAGTTTCTGCTCTATCCCTTTTCAGCTTCTTTATTAGACCGAAAACGCGATCAAGGGGGAAGAGGGAAGCAGCTCCTTTTCTGGAGGAAGACAGCTCTTTAGAATGATTCAATTTCGGTGTAGCGTGCAAAATATATCAAAAACAGCTAGAAACCAGGAAATTGAAACTTTTTATGACGGATTTCGCCAGAAACTGACCAGAAGTGTGGTATATGGCTGGAATATGAATATTATTTTTTTTACCAGGCAGAATAACAGGTTCAGTTCCTCGCAAAACTCACAAAGTCCACCAAACACCAAAACCAAGAAAATATCTCTGAAAATGTCCGCGATGATGACCCGGATTTCTATCCCTACTCATTTTAAGGATTCCCCTCTTTTTAATAAAAACGTCAGGGAAATATTCAGTTCACGTAGGAAAAGAGAAAGCTGGAAACTTTTTTTGTGTACACTTTTCCCCATAAAAAATAAAGTAAAGAGCACGGGACAACAAGCACAAATAAAAATATACTTTGTTTTCTTGGTGGAGGAAGCCGGAGCTGGGTGGGGGATGGGATGACGAAAATTGTTAAAAATCTGACTAGTCAGTTAAATCAGTTTAGTCGGTGTTTGCCAAACTCGCAATTTTGGAAGAAAAACATTTTTTTCTTGAAGGCTTCCCTTGCTCCTTTTGAGATGAACAGTGAAGTGTGATCGGAGACGGAAGAGAAAGTAATGAAAACAAAAAAAAGTGGAACGGAACGAGTTATCAAAGTGTTTTAGGGTCTTTAGTGAAGTAGATAGAGTGACTTTGTATGGGAAAATGACGGAATTGGAGAAATTGTGAGCGACTAACTTTGTCATCTAAAACTATTATTTATCTTTCCTGTTTGGATAACCGAGGAGAATCATCAATTTAAATTATTGTGGTCCCGAAGTCCCATCCATATATAAATAAAAAAGTAGTTTATGGCTCTTATTTAGTTGGAATGGAGTAGAAAATGAAATGTATTTTTCATGGAAAAACTTTTTTTTAAGCTTAAGAGCAGAGCTGCCACTACTCTGTGGAGACTGTGACATACTCGAAAAAGTATGATTTACTTAAAAGCTCTGGAAATGCCTTTGAGATTACTCCGATTTATCCTTAAAAACCGCACAACCCGATATATTGTATCAGTTTAAATTGTCCCCGAAAATCCCATAAAATTCCAGTCACGAAGGAGGAAGATGGATTTCCTTTTAATTGCCAGAAATTTGTTTCCCTTGTATGAAATCCTCTTGATTGCAAACAGCCCTCCAAATAAATTCGCGGAAAAGAGTTCACATCCACATCCGCTTACACTACTTTAATTACACTAATAGCTTCCCGCTACAGTGTGTTCCTAGGAGCCACGAGGGTGGAAAGGGATTACTTATTTCAATTAATCTGGAAATGAAAATGAACTGGAAAAGGGATAAATATGGACAAGATGTGGCTTATGTGCTTTATGTAAATGTTTGCTGGAAGCTGAAGCCAATCCTTTCATGCCCCTTTTCCAGGACACCCTATAATTGGATATACGCAAAGCAAAATTGCTTAATCTCCTCCTTTAATCAGCAATACAGGCAATTTTACTAAAAATTAAAATCGCAATTAAGTAAATGCATTTAACAAAAGCTTACGCAAAAATTCCTGGAGATTTATTAGCATCTCCAGCATTGAACTGGTGATGCACTTCACCGTTTACTTTTTTCCGACAGTTTTATTATGCAGCCTATTTTACCAGTTTACTGGCCACGCAAAAAAAGAAAACCTTTTACAATGATCAAAGTCACCGGCAGCCGACAACGGGAAGCATTAAAACGATAGAAGTTTTTTTCGGAGTATGCAAAACTGCAATGCGGTATCCTTCAACTGTACATGCAATAAATATAATTTTTTCTTCCTGAGATTCTTGGCAGAGGAAGCATCAAAAGAAAATTTTCCTAGTTGCCGCTTTTCCCTGATTAATT
Organism: Acrocyrtus sp. NNG-2020; assembly: GCA_027744115.1. Classification (NCBI taxonomy): domain Eukaryota; kingdom Metazoa; phylum Arthropoda; class Collembola; order Entomobryomorpha; family Entomobryidae; genus Acrocyrtus; species Acrocyrtus sp. NNG-2020. The sequence goes on along the minus strand of JAHZND010004622.1, from coordinate 5,938 downwards.
ATTCAGGGAAGAAGAGCGATCGAGAGAGGAGAGTCTATATAATGCAATGTGAAGTTTTTTTTTCTGCTGGCCCTGCCTCGCCTTTGCTGGCTCCCGTTTTTCGCTTTACGGTTCGTGGCAGTTTTACGTTTCGGTTTTTGGGGAAAGTTCATCGAGAAGGAAAAAGATATGCGTTTTGCCTTTGTTACTTCCTTTTCCCTTTTGTTCTCAGTCAACTCAACAGAGAGTAATTTCAGATGAAGGGCTTCAGACAAGACGAAGTTGAAACTCTGAAGGTCTCCCAGAAAAAATGTAATTCTGTCTGTTCTTGTTCCTGGTAGCAGCGTGGTCTGCTCGCCTGTTCCCCTTTCCACTAAACAAAATGTTTTCTGCGTGACGGAGTGCACCGTACCAAAGATAAGAAGAATTCAAATGCATAATACAACAAAAGAATGCTTTCTCCGATCTGCCGCTAGTCACAGACACCAAAACTTTATTAGCAGCACATGAGTGAAGATGAAGCTGAAGACAGCGCATTTTCCCATTTTAATGGTAATTATGAGCCTATTTACTGTTTACAGAGTTTTTTTTATATAGCCACCTTATTTACATTCGCGGCAGCTCTAAACTTTTTATGTGCACCCTAACCTAGGAAAAAAGATAAATGATTTAGTGCTAAAAATAGCGTCGATACATGCGGTGCGCATTACTTCATTATTCAGTGGATGATAGCGAGAGGAGAATCCACAAAACTCATTAATTTAACTCGTGAGGTTATCCATGTGTTCTTTTGTGCTGCTGCGATACATCAAGAAATGGATAAAATTGTGAATGCCAAAAATCCACCCGACAGAGGCATATATCAATCTAGAAGTGCCTGCTTAAGCCATGCCGCACGAGTGAGATCGAGATCTATTGCCTATCATTAGTACGCAAACATGAAAATCTAGCGTGAGGCTATAGTCACTAGTTGGGTAAAGAACTGGGAAAAGTGGAGTACGTCTGGATAATATCTGGATACTCTCTGGAAAAGGAGAAGGTGAATGAGTACCTATTGCAAAAAAATTCGAGTAGTATCAACATCAGCAACCTGAAACGTAAATAGAAAATTGAATGGCGGAATTTATTTAGAACCTGTCACGACGGCATTAAGTGCTTAGGTGAATGGTAAATGATTCATTCGTGCAGTATTTATCAGTGTCATGATGTGCGGGTAATATCTATGAACACCGAAAATTCCAAAACTCTTCCCCATTCAGTTGAAAAATGCGACAGAGTCGACAATTATTTATAGAATGAGTGATCTGCTTTTTTCAAAATGGGGTTTATTCCATGAGTTGCCATTATTCGAAAATATATACTTTACTTTTTATTAACAAGATATATTTCTGATACTAAATACACACGTATCAAAGCCTGATTAAATGTAGAAATACTTAACTAACCTTACGAAAAAAAAGTCGGAGTCACTTTTTTGCAGTTGACAACAATACAGCTACTTAAGTGAAAAGAGCACCTTCAAAAAATTATATGACTCATTTTTCAATTCATAACAAAAATGAACAGTTCATAAACTCTAAAATTCTTTGCTTTTTAGCTACTCATTTTCATCTCATTTTTAGTTACCTATATAATGCAGCACACAGCAGCAACATTGCAAAAAACTTTTCTGAAAAGGCACCAGTTTACTTACATAAGCTGTTCGACAAAAACCTATCAACTTAACTAAATACTAGATAAATATACACCACAAACAGTCCAGCAGTAGCAGCTTAGTTCTTTTAAAATATCAGCAATACAAATTCCTCTGTTTCATAAATTACTCTAAATTACTTAGGCTTAGGCAAATATCCACCAAGCCCGGGCCACACGCGCAAGAATTATTTTCTCTGAGTTGAATACTTTGTTTACATTTACATCTTTAATAGCGTAGTATTTTCTAAAGAGCTGTTTACTTTTTTCTAAAATAAATTAAGATGCATGCGAATAGACAGCCTTTTGCCATCTAATCACGCTCCAGACAGTACTTTTTGGTATTATTGAGCAATTAAAATTCCGTGAACAAAACGAAATTTCTCTTCGGAAAACAAAAAAATACTCGTCTATACGCTCTTACTACAGATTATTAGCTATTTTTAAGAATAAGAATACGTTACATTGCAAAATACTTTCTTTTTACATTTTAATTTGATAAGTAAAGGAGAAAAAATCCGATTAAGATAGCAGCAACGAGTAGTTTGTAAACGGGGCGCAAACTTATTCTTCCACTTCTGTTCATTAGTCTGATGGGAACCTTTTTACTTTTGCAGTAGTCCACTACACTATTTAAAAACCCGTAAAATTCCGATACAACCATGTCAAACGCGGGGAATAGAATGGGCTCGTCGAAAGTTTTGCCCTGTTCGTTTTGATAAAATTTGATGTATTTCGTATCACAACCGACACAGAGTGGACGACCTGTAAATGCATCTGCAGCGCATCTAACGAGGCATGTCTGGAAAACAAAATGGCGAAACAATTTCATTAGTAAGTTGTCTGGCTACGAATCCAATAGTGCATTGACTGCACACGATTTGATTTTGTTCGTTTTTCTGAAATTTTTTTTATTACCGAATTTAACTTATTGAAGCAGTAGTCACACATGAGCTGGCTTTCCAAGTTTTTAATTCGCTGGAGAAAGACAAAGTTCATACTTTTCAAAATCTTCTTCAAGTCCGCGTCCCCTTTGTCTACCAGTATTTTTGGGTTGGCCTGGGCTGTTTTGAAAAATCTGGCTTCTTTTAAAAATCGCCCAGTTTCCAACACAATCTCATCTACAGCGTATACTGGGAGAGGTACTGATTTCTCGATTTGACATTCACACGAAGGACACCGTGACTTAACAGCACCAATAAATCTTCTCGCGACACACTTCTGGCATACCAGGTGACCGCAGGTAAGAATTGCTGACTGTAAACATTTACAACATAAGTTACAATAATTGCTAAATCACTGGAATCTCTAATCTAACTACTATGATTAAAACCTTGACAGGGTTTACTGTACCTGTTTGATTGTATGCTTGCAAAAGGGACACTTAAGAAAGGCTTTCATTCTCTCAAGAACGTCACACATTTCTGAATAGAACTGTGACATTTCCTCCTTGTTAAACTCATACTGACTGATTATGGCCGTGTACGTCTGGAGCCATTTACTTCTGTCATATGCCATCCGTCTCATCTGTTCCAGAACACTAGGATCTGGATCAACATCAGGGGAGGTAGAGGGAGGGGAGGAGTTCATTGTCGTAGGTGACATTGTCTTTTCAGTATTTAAATGATCTCACAGTGACAAGAGTATTCTTAAGTCGCACAGCAAATCTCAAAAACTCAGAAGACAATACTGACACTGATTGTGAGTGAGCACACCGTTTATCTTAACTTATTAACAAAGCATATTATGTACGTTCTCTTTGTAATTTACAATTATTGAGTACATACAGCCACTGCTCCCAACAATCGTCACACTCCTTCTGTGCTGTTCTCTTTCAAACAGTTACATCATATCCTTACTCATAATAGTTGACAATTCTTAAACTTCTAATAACTTAAATACACCCCTCACCCCACTGTAAACTTGGAAGCGCCACTTCTATTAAATTTCCGAAGACTCCTCTGAATATTATTTCGTATACTGTAATACAGAACACCGCCACACTTCATCAGTGAAAGCTCATCTCGTCTACGTCATTCTCCTTCCTAAAAGCAATTAAAACAAATTATAAAAACCATCGTGATTAAAATAAACAAGCCGTCTTAAAAAGTGCAATCAGTATAGTATATAAACAAGGCATTCAAAGAATTTCTCTCTTACCATTCACCGCTCACCTTCAACCTTGAAACTGGAGACCGGATTTTGATAAAGATAACCCAACAAGAGTCACACAAGGTCATTCCAGTTCCCAAAGTCCTGAAGTATTTTTTTTCCACACGGAAGAAACCAATTTATTTATTTGCAGTATCTGCACTTGAGAAATCCAGTCAGATGTCGGACTTGGGGATTAAAGATGATGATGGATCTGGCTCTGGCTGCAATCCGCAAACAAAAATCAAAGTCCAACTTAACCCAAAAGAAATAAAAAACTGGTCACAAAAAAATAAAGTAAAGATGAGATGGAGATGGGGCAATGACTCTTTCCTCTAAAAATTACTCAGGTGTGCAACAGGGCACTACTACAACAATCTACACTCAGCCCATCCTCATCCTCATAGCAAAAAACGGGTGATACCGTTTATTTCTCTTCCCCACACAACTTCTACACAATTTTCGGCATTCATTCCACATAGAAAAAAAACTCATCATCGCAGGTATAATAAACGTGTAGAGCCTTCTCATATAGAAGAAATCTCTGCTTTTTTCCTCGGTCTTTCCGTATATCTTATGTAGACGAGAGCTAAAATAAGTCGTTTAAAGTGGTTATCTCATTGGATTTTAGTAGCATTTTTGGTTGCTTTTGCCATTTTGTAAAACGCAACTTTGTTCGAATATCGTTGTTAGCTATTTTGCTATGAAGATAAGGATATGTATTTATTTACCTATATATGCGATGGGATCTCTCTGGCTCTGTGGCTTGTTTGTGGCGTGGCTCCCATTCCTCAGTCTGATATAGCAATAGTGAGTCTGGTTCATTTGCTCATTTTTGCGAGCTGAAGTCCTGAAGATGAAGATAAACCTGAATTAGTTGCAGCCAGAAGAGGAGCCAAAGCCAACTAAAAATGTTTGAGGAAGGAGTCAGAAGAGACGAGATCTGTACTTTTTGAAGGGAGATGAGCTTAAAATTTCTATCCGAACCAGCTGTTTCTCTACCACCAAACAAAAATACCAGCAAAACCACAACACGAGATCCTGAAGCCGATAACAAGCCCAGCAAAAAAGCTATAAGAGACGAGGATGCGATGATGCCGAGAGAAAAGGTGTGGAAGAGTGCACCCAGAAAAAAAATTGTATAACTTTCTATGAAATAAAATCATGTAAAACTATTTTTTCAGTTTTTTAGCACTCACTCACTAATCAAAGTTTTTAATGAGTTTTGTCAGTGGCCAGAGCGTAGCTAGAGCTAAATGAGTACTGGCCCAGGCAGGATGAGAGTAGTTCTCGAGTAAACACATATCAGAGCACTACCTAGAAATAATAAAAAACTTTTTTGGTGGTGTATGTTGCATGTGGGAATGGAGGATGAATGTGCGAAAAATAATAATGCAACGTAATCGTATACGCGCATAAAATGCTATATTGCGAATAATTTTTCATGTAAATCTTGCTCCGACGTCAGGTTACCAGAGAATGAGAAAAGACTCGAGCATCTTTCCTCAATTCTCTATATTAAAGTAGGCGTTATTTAGAGGAGAATACGACTACTCGTGTTTTGGAGATAAAAAAATATTGTTGCAAAAAATTGCAATGACTGCGCACTATATTTTCTGCAATAATAAGTAAGCCACGCTGGCTGTGAGTTACGGTAGTATTTTTTTTACTGAAACGGAAAGATTATTCTCATGAGTTATTTTAGGTCCAATTACTGCTAATCTGCTAAAGTATGCAGTTTTTTATATGAAGCAGCAGAAGTAGTAGCAGTTTTATGGAGATGGGCTCATCCAGGCGAACCGTTTCTCATTTCCATCTGACATGAGTTGAGTAAGTAGGCAGTAAATTGGAATAGCAATAAAAATTTTCTGCTTTGCACTTTTGCAGCCTCTCTATTTCTGCCACAGTCAAAACATTGCGGCATCATCCTGCACTCTGTCTGAAATGGTTTACTTTTTATCTGTATGAAATGAGCCTGGTTAAACTTACCTTTTAAAAGGTTGTTCGCAATAAAAATAACTTCGGTGATGTGTGTAAAAAACACAGTCCAGCGATTTCTTTTAGGTGGCCTTGCTAACTCTTTATCATTTTTCATGTAACTGACAACGACAAGTTG
>JAHZND010004621.1:0-11133 GCA_027744115.1 Acrocyrtus sp. NNG-2020 | reverse complement strand
GTTTCATGAAATTTCCTGTCGATTGACACCATAATCAATAGGGGCCAAACTTCCTTTACTCCAACCAAATAAAGCAGCACTCTACGGTGCTCAACCTAAATTGTTTTTGTCCACCTCCATTCGCATTTTTACAATTTGACAACACTGAACTCATTTTACCAAATTTCGGTGCATATGATAAACTAAACAATAATTCTTTAGATTAGTTTGCTAATCATTAAGCACTAAATTATAATTAGTTTCCTCCTAATAATATTAAATATATTTCAGAAGTCGCTTAGAAGAACAGAAAATGACAAAACTTGAATCAGCTGCTCCCCCATCCTAGTACTGTAGCTAAAGTGAGAGTAGAGTAGAAGTTGCAATATTTTTACTATACCAAACAAGCGGAGTCAGTACACCGAGTCCAGATAAATTGAAAGGGTTGCATACTGCTGCGTACTGAAGCATCCATAACCGGTAGCAGCTGACTTTTGTTTACATCTTCCTGCTTTGGTGTGCATTCTGTTTCTCTTTCTATTCTGGGAAAAGGCAAAATTGAATTCCGTTGGTTAAATTATTTTAATGGATTTTTTATTTAAAAACGTTTTCAAATATTCTAATTCTACGTAATGAAATTACAGGAAAAATTAATTCGTGTGATAGTTTATAATTTATAATTATAACTCCATTTAAGTTTTGGATAGTATTATTATGCCAATGCCAATAATGGAGGGAATAACATTTCAGTCATCGTCCAAAGATGTGATCTGTTTCCTCTGCAGAGGAGCTTCAAATTGCTGCTATGGCTGTGAGGAGTACTACGATTTCTCTGCGATGCTGTGCTATCTCGGCATTAACGAGCAATGTGGCATTCTTAACTCCTCGCAATTGGCATCAAAATTTTCCGTCTTTAAAAGTACAGAACAAGTCAACTCCTTAATGGCTGAAGTTAATGTGAAGCTTTGTGATAGTTGTGGCAGAATCTGTAAAAAAGTTGGAAAACTGTTGAAAAATCTTGAAGTAATTAAAATGCATATTACCCACAACCTGATATCAATCCAGAACAAAGTAAATTTTAACAAAATGTAACTCCAATTAGCCCAATAAATATTGTAATCATACGATAGATGCCAACTCTAATTAAATTTAATTTTGAAAATGTAGGTACTCAAAAAACTAAGCGATATCAGCCAAAAGTGACACTGACGAAGTTGGACTCGACTGCCTTCAAAAGACCAAGCTGGATGAAAGAAGCCACATTGAGTGATAGCAGCAGCAGCAGTGGACTGGACTCATCACTATCAGCGAGTGACGTAGATGAGTCAGAGCCAATTATTGATAAGGACGCCACTAATGCTGCTTGGAGCTCACTTAACGAGAACTCCATAAAAGAGGAATTTCCGGAGGAGGAAACTACAAAGGCAAAGAAAAGTAACCTTGACATTCACTTTCAGTAATGAAAGGTATTCAAAACACTCCAAATTTTATATTATATTACTTCTAATGAAATAATATTTAGAATACAGTCAAGGGCGTAGTGCACATACACTTCACTGCCAAGTTCCCGGATGTGGAAAGAGTTTCAACCGTACGGACTGTTTTCGTCGACACAAGAGAGTTAAGCATCCCAATTACTTTCCCGCTCCCAGTCGTCCCTCTCTTAGCTTGATAAAAGACGTGGTGTCTGCAATGAGAGGAAATGTAGTCCAGGAAATAAAAATCCTACAAAGTTCCGAGTCTCCAACTCCAGGAAAGGATCCGCCGTCCGGGGCAGAGGCGCAATCCCATGTGTCTTCTGCTGAGTTACAAAAGACCATCGACTCGCTTGCTTGTTTTCGTAGAATACGAAACAAGAAAAATTCCAACAGACGGAAAACAATTTCAAAGTGCATGAAGAATAGGCACACGCCAAGTTCTTATGCAAGGTGGCAGTGCGACAAATGCAGTTCTGAATTTATGCGGTGCTCTCAGCTTGAAAGACACCAAAACTCTGCTCACGCCAAGAATAACTTTCCATGTACGATGTCTGGTTGTTTGAGAGTGTTTTCCAGCGAGGACACTTTGAATAGCCATCTAACGGTGATCCACAACATTCAGATTTCATCTTCTTCTACAATAGGAAAAGCAGTTTCCAAGGAAATGCTTCATTCGGATAAGGGATTATCGCCACCACTTCAGTCTCAGATAAGTAGTTATAATGAACCTAGGGACAAAATTGATGAAGAAAATGAGAAGGTCAGCAAACTTGAAGTAAAATCTGAGCCGCTACAAGCGGACAGTGAATTCATTTCACCAGACTAATAATTTACTACAGCACAATGTGCTTTAAGTGGATAGACTCGTTAGTAAAATTGATGATAATTAATACATGCTAGTGATTTATATGAAGACGGCAATGCGTGATATGTGTATCATCAATTTATAAATTATAATATTTTAGGTCTTCTTAACAATTATTTTCTAAAATACCTCTAAACAAAAGCATTTTATCAAATACTTAATGCATTTACCTAAATTGTCACAGTTTTCCTACATTTTCCAAGCAAATAAACAAAATAAATTTTCCGAACATAATTTCATAATGCTCATGCCCATGTAAATTCTTTATCAATCCACTACAATCCGTATACAATAAAAAACCTAAAATCAAAATGTAGCGATGTTGAAAAATGGAGTGCATCATTAGTGCTTTTTTGGTTCGGTATAACGTAAACGTGGAGAGCTGGTAGTAACCGAATTAGTTCAGTTCTAGTATACGATCCAGGGATATTTTTCAAATAAGAGAAAATGCCACCCATCCAACGGGAACCTCCATAATACTTATAATAAGACATGTAGCAGCACAGGAGAGACCTACTCCAAGCAGAGTAAACACCACCGAAAATCTTTTCTTTTTTCCATCACTGTCGCCGGTATAGACGGAGAACTACCAAACTTTGAGCTTGTTAAAAATCCTGGTCGCAAGATTGACATCTACCACTCAATTATTCCTTACCTCTTGACAGTCTATCTATGTGAAGAGGTGTTATAAATCCTTCCCAATGAAATTGTCACCAACTTCCGGGATGAATTTCCCTTCCTCGATAAATTTCTTTCGTGGGGGAGTAACGGATGTAGTAGATAGATTGATATTGTAGAATAATTATCTACACTGCAGCCTTATTACTAGCAATTGCTGTCATAGTTTTTAGAATATTTTTAGGTCGCTATATGAAGTTTTTCCATTTCAGATACTTTCATTGAATATAGCGCCTGCTTTTACGGTTCTCTCTTCCAACCTACTAAACTATCAGATGGATATAAAGATATTCTGCTTTCTAGGAGCTACCTAAAATTACCTCTGCTGAGCAAAAGTAATTGTATTTGTAATGGCCTCTCCATCCAATCGAACTACTTACATCGGGATTATTTGAGTGGAACTCTTTTATGAACTAGTCTTTGAAGAGAAAATTTTTCATTGCGAGACATTCGAAAATGTTCCAGTGCGCTGTAGTTTAAAAAGCTGAACAATTTAAACATAACAAGAAAAGTTGTGGAAAGAGTGAGCTGTGATTAATGCAATAATAGCAAACATTTTACCTTAAAATATTTTGTCATAATATTTGGAATCCGTTGTTGTGGGCAAGCATTAGTAATAGAACTGTCATGTAATTTTCTAGGAAATTCACCTTTAAAACGTTTCTTTTCTCTCCTGGTAATAGCCTAGGTATTTCTCTAATTACTCATCACACGTAGGTACCTAAACTGGCACAAAATTTTCCCATATGTCAAGCAAACGACCACATTTACAATTTCCAAACACAATCTTACAATGTTAATGCCCATGTAATCCTCACCTAATACAGTATGATATAGCTGGGTAGCATGTTGACTTATTATGCTCCTAAAAACGTAATGCTCATCATCACTAAAAGTATACCGATAATAAAAAGAAAATGAGGCGTACCATTATTGCCTTTTTGGTACGTCACAGAAAGGGTTGGTTGACTTTATTTATGTCTGCCGCAGCTGCACCTCTCAATGAATATTTTATAAGGGCAAACTTTAGGCGTAATCAGTGAGTCACCTGAATATAATCCCTACTTTGTTTTTTGTAAGCTTCTTTTCTTATGACCGTCCTTGCGGAGGATAGGAGACATTTCTAGCCTTCATTTGTAAACGTGAGGTGTACCTAAACTGCTTTGCACAATTTATTTCTTCTTTTCCGTTCACACATTTATTTTCTCAATTTTGAGTCATTCACTTAAGCGGGATTCATTACATCGTTTCAGCTCACGCTTCCTAAAAGAGGAATGAGATAATATAATATTCAGTTAGCCGAAAACAGCGGTTCTATGAATAGTGTTGTTCTAGCTCTCCATGAAAATAAAACTGCGTTTTCAGTTCATAAAGATCACATTTTCTTTCGTGAACGTCCAGCTCGGAAAAATAGCTGGAAGTTAAATTCTTTTAAAGTGAAATCGCTGACGGGAGTAGTGGTAGTGGTAAATTTAATTTCTGGAAAGCTCAGCCAGTTCGATCTCATATAATGCCAAAGAGATCAAGGTAGGCAGATTGCAGTAACTCAAATTATGAATTTAGTTCGGCTAAAATTAGTAAATTTTTAATTTTTATTTAACCGAAGATTGGCCGTTTGTTTTTCAGGCTTCGTCGGAACGGGGCATGGCCAGATGCAAGAGAAGCCATTTCTCCCAGGTCAGTAACGCTCCACGACCACTTCAAAATGACAAAGATATTCAAGTAAGTCGCTTTACAACCGATTATTTCCACAATAATATAACGTAAGTAAAATAACAAAGAACAAAAATGTATTTATTTCTCCAGCCTGAAAGTAATTGCCTTGGTTGGAGTGATGATGACTATGATGGCAGTGGTTGCTCTATTAGCATATAATTACCGACACAAAGATAGCGAAGATCCTTTTTCGGAAGAGAACGTAAAGGAATTTCTTCATCATCTTTCTGCAAATGTTGCTCGTCTTCCACAAACTAATCTTAGGAAAGATATTTGTGCGGACCCTGAATGCGCAGGTACTGCCTTCAACCTCATCTAATTGGACTTAGACTTTCCACAAGAAAAGACTCAGTAAAGGAACAGCTCCATTTGAGAGTCACCAACATCTGGGTACATATCTTGAGCGAGGGAGGAGACCAAAATGAATTATTGCCGTTAACACAGGCAAAGGAATTTTACGAACAGTGCTTGTTCTCCAAGGATATCAATTTGAATCAATTAAAAGGCCGAATTTCAAAGCTTGGAGGATGGCAGCTACTAAACCCTGACGAGTGGGAGGCTCAGTCTTTCGACTGGAGCAAAGCCATTGCGGACCTGTTCCGAACAACTGGAGTCTCGGCAGTTCTCAGCATATATCCCAACCCGCATTATAATAACTCAAATAAGCAACTTATTTATGTAAGTAATTAATTTAGTCAAGCAAACATGTATCTATGCAAAAGTACTGGAGTCTCGGCAGTTCTCAGCATATATCCCAACCCGCATTATAATAACTCAAATAAGCAACTTATTTATGTAAGTAATTAATTTAGTCAAGCAAAGATGTATCTATGCAAAAGTGATGAATGAAATTTTATAAATGACAAATTTCCAATATTCTGTATTCAGATTGACCAGCCTTTGCTTTCCCGTCAACAATTTGGCTTGCCGAGGAGCATCCTCGTCAATCGAGAGGGTAATCAGGCGTAGTTTAGAAAATATGAGGAATCAATTATCCAGGCGGCCCGGAAGCTTAACTCTGTTCAGAATACCGATCAGCTCACAATTACTGCCAAGGAGATAGTTGCGTTCGAAGAAAAACTTGCAAAAATTTCCAAGCCCGAAGAAGATCGATACGAGTTGAGTCGGCTTCATAACTCTTACAAGTTGAAGGACTTTCAAAGAAAAACTGATAGCATAAATGGATCGTTCAAAATCAACTGGAAGCAGCTCTTGAAAAACTTCTTCGAGCCAGCCGGGATTCTGGACATTGAAGACAGGGAAAATGTAGTCGTAATGGAATTGGAGTACGTGGATAAGCTGATCGCTCTCTTATCCGAGGAGGAGGAAAAAGGCAGACACACCCTGGCTAATTACCTCGTCTGGAGATTGGTAAAAGAATTGGAAGAAGGAAGAGGGTCTGCCTTTCAAGCAACGGAAGGAACATCAATGTACCAAACAGGAAGGAAAATTAACTTCGAAATCTCAGAATCGGAAGGGAAATGCGCACAAGCAGTTTCCAACTCGGCATTTGGATTTGCAATGATTGGAAGATTTTCAGAGCTGGCGATGAACGAATATACCATAAAAGGGGTAGAAGCAATAGTGAAGACCGTAACGGAATCGTTCATTCAAATATTAAAAGAATCAAGTTGGATGAGTGCACAGACAAAGAGAAATGCAATTAAGAAGGTGAAATCTATGAAGAGAACGCTCGTGTATTCTGAGTGGGTTAAGGACCATTCTCAAGTGAAGCAGTTCTTCAAAGGACTGCAACTAGGAAACGACTACTCGGAGAGCTTATCAGCGCTTGCGGAATTCAATTATTTTAAAACATTCGGAGGTCTCAGAAACGCCCCTAATGCAAGAACTTCCGGTTATTCACCTACTGTTTGGAATGGCTGGTACATTCCCCATTCTAACAGCATTGGTATAAAAATAACTTTTTATTTTGAGTGGGGTTTGACAAGAAAGTTAAATTAATTACAGTTATAGTTAAAAGGTCATTCTTATCTATTTAGGTATCGGAGCAGGACTTACTCAGACGCCCTTTTCGAATTTTGCGGAACACGCATTTGAATGGTATGGATCGCTTGGCGCACTAGCTGCACATGAAATTATGCACTCATTTGACACGATAGGACGCCAGTACGACAGCAAAGGAAATGTGGTAAACTGGTGGGACGACGAAGACAGGATGGAGTATGCTCGTCGGGAAGAGTGCCTTGTAAATCAGTACAGCAAATATTGCTACAACTTCAGCGACGGATGTAGAAGCTGCGTCAACGGCGCTTTCACACTGACTGAGAACATTGCTGACAATGGAGGTCTTAGGCACAGCTTCCACGCCTACCAGAAACTAGTAAAGAGGTTCGGTCGGGAACAGGCACTTCCCGGATTGGAAGCATACTCCCAAGAGCAACTGTTCTTTATCAGATATGCCAATGTACGTAAAAATTTAGGAAAAACTTGTTCAACTTAAGTCAAAATCAAATGTTTAGAGCGTTCGTGGTTAAATTTGAAAATTACTTGTGCAGGTCCATTGCGAAATTCTAACGGAAGAGGATTTAAAGAATAACCTACTAACGAGTCGGCATCCTCCTTCATGGTGGCGTGTGAATGGAGCTCTTAGGAATTCCCACGAGTTTGCTGAGGCATTCGACTGCCCTGTCAACTCTAACGGAATGAATCCACCTGCTGCGGAGAAATGTATGCTTTGGTAATGGAGATAGCTAGCAATGGTAATGGATGTAAATAAGTACAACTGCAAAGTGCGAGTTATTAAATAAAGTCGAAATTTAGTTTTGTTAAATCTCTTTTTAATTGAGCAAATGACAAAATTTAGTCTTAAAAGACTCATGAACTTTGAAAATATATGGGATATGCAAATCTTACAATATATAAAGTAGATACTGTACTAAAACAAATCTCCGCTGTGAAGGAGACCACTGCTAAAATTATTCCTGCAAATAGCAAGCAAAATATAACGAAAAAGTCCTTTGGCTCTTCAGCGTTTTTCTCACTTGTGGAGTTCATCTTGTCCTCGAAAGCAAAAGTAGACACGACAAACGGCATAGCTTCAAACAGCTTCCGCCACTTTTGCTCAATCCCCATTTGCTTCAACCACTCCATCCCGGTACAGACCCTGCGTTGTTACCAGTCCCTGAAACACTACGCTAAAAGATCGTTGCAGATAACCTTCATTGGGCATGTATACCTCCTTCTTTTGTACACTTCGAAGCAAGTACCTGGCATGTTTCAGTGGCACTAGCAGAGCAATTTTATTTTGTTGGCAGTCCTTCAGCACACCAACCATTTTACCCATTTCCTCCTCCATGTATCTGGCAGCAAGTTTGTACTCCGTTTTCTCTCTTCCATCAGCTTTCGAAGTATTTCCTTTCACCCACGACACGGCTGCTCTTAGAGTGCTCAACCAGCTATTCCAGGAAACAGTTTTATTTATCAAATGCCACCGGTCCAGTTTCTCCTCGGTTTCGTAGTTAGTTGTATACTCCCTCTGGTCAATCTCAGAATTTAATTGGAACAAAGTCCAGGAGGACTCGGTTTCGCTATCGCTAGTGTCCACTACAGATTGTTTTAGTTGTCCGTTCACAAAAATTTCTAGCCTGCCGTCCATCAGTGGACTATAATATAACCATTTGAGAATCTCTTTGCTAATATATAATATAATATAAGAGGTTAGTTGTGCTAGTATAAATTTCCCTTTTGTCTTCAATTAGCTGCTCAAATTTTTCGTACAGGCGTGGCTTCGGTGGAAGGACGATATTGTAAACATTCGAATTTTTATACCCATTACTAATTACAATTGCCATTAAAAGAAAAAAACCAAGAATCATTCGAACGCTGTCAGAGTGCAAAAATATGCTGGGCGGAAATGGATCTCCCTGCTCCAAAAGAACCTTTAGCAAAGAGAATACTCTACTGAAAGTAGATTTAGGACTAATTGGTGATTTTTCTGATAACGCTAGTAATTTTTGGGCAGCTGCAAGCGATAGAACGGAAATAAGGAGACAAATCCAAATCCAGCAATCGAACACTACGAAGAATTCATGAAAGGGGAGACCACCCTTCCCTCTATTCCCACATGTCACAATTTTCAAGACGTCAAATCTATTTTCAATCACCCATGGCACCCCCGAGAAGCTTCCCATTTGAAACCAAATCTGAATTCGAGTTTCATAGAAACCTTCATTGCCATTGTACAGCGGATTTTTATCAGACAAGGTGAAAGGATGACCTTCAAAGCTGACAAGGCTACTATTTTTTGTGACTGAGACTAAAGATTTGATCAGCATGTACTTCAGTATCTCATTGATGTCTTTCACCTTAGCAACCATTTTTCGCAGGGAATGATGGTCAATTGTTTGGTCAATTGAAGTTTGTAGCGAGTCGAAAATTTTTGGTAGTAATAAATTATAGTCGTCTTGGTATATAATATGAAGGGGCAAAATGGACAAAGGAGAAATTAAATTGAGTACTTCTTCCCTCACAATTCCTTGCTCTTGCCCGAGACTTATGAGTAAAATATCTACAGCAACTTGTTCCCAACTTGTGACAACTTGAATGTATTTTAAGTAATAATTGCGGGGGTTGAATTGATGTGGTTGTGCCAAAAAGAATTCTATATTTGCTAACATTGCGTTTCCGTTAGCGGACTCGTACGATATTCTTATCTCGTTAATCCAGGTAAGGACTAAAGGGGCCAACTGTCCACTTTTATATGATTGTAGTGGAGAAGACAGGAGAAGGAAACTTAGAACTACTACCTTACTTGGAACAAAATACTCAGTCACCATAACGTTTTCATAGTCATAAACCCAAATTCGCGGGTATCGGAATTTCTCGTAGTAAAACGTGAGATTAGGAAAATAGTGGTCCCTCATAAAGTCACCTCTGGATATCCTTTCGGAGCTGGTGAGAAGTGGAGGAAAAATGTCAAGTCGTACTTCACAGTTCCACGGTCTGGAGTGGCTGCTGAGGAAGGTCCTTGGGAATCCAGCGCAATTTCCGAAATACAACCCATTATCTCTTTCAAATAACTCGCTATTATTGCTGGAGCTCACTGGAATGATGGAGAGATGGCATGACCAAATGGAATTTCTTTTAGACGCATTCCCACCGCTATCTAAAATCCATGCAAGTTGGGTTTGGTAATACCAATATGTCAAAGGATCAGAAATCACTGCTGGAATTGGTTTCCGAATCACCACTGGTTGTTCTACTTGTGATAAGTGCACTCCAACAAAGTTGGTGATAACAGAAATACATTTGCTCTCCTTCAGGAAAATCGTTCAGCCACCGAAGGCTAACTGGGGTAACGTAAGATTCCCACGAGGAGAATATTTGCTCTGTCAGGTTTCGAATTCCTTTGCTGTTCGATGCCGTATATACGGTAGGAAGTGGTTTCTCGGCAAAACCATACTTTGATGTCTTGATTCCGGCCAAATTAGCAAGAATCAGACTAACAAACAATAATTCCATTGCGCAGTGAAAGTATTTCAAAAAATAAGAAGATAAAGACTGAGAGCTTAAATACACTCCACCATGGCATTTCTATAAGTATTCTCTCGCATCTCAAAAGTTTTTTTTCGGGTAGCTTGTAGAAACTATAAAATTTAATTACCAAATATTAGAGTCGTCTCTGAACTACCTGTAAGGATGAGTTGAGAATGCCAAACTGCCTTTAGGTTACCTATATATTGCTTATGGTTAGTCCACTGTGCCAACCAACTGTGTTTTAAATTCTTTAGCTATTAAAAATATTGAAGGACATCTTAAATCAATGATATGCTCGTGTAGACAAGACATACTGAAAAGCTTCATTAAAAATTACCAAGAAATAGAATATTTCGCACTTTGCCCCAGTGATCTAAAAACCGTTTTCATATCCCAGGTGGCAAACAGATTAATAAAGGACAGTATTGATTGCAATTGTGTTATTCCTTTCTAGGTACCTTTTTGTAGCCAATTAAATTAACCGTCTCACGGTGGACAGTATTAGAACCCAGTACCAAGTCCTACACTCACGTAAAAAAATCTGATATTTTTAGCAAGTACTTTCGATAATGTAACGCATGTGTCTCGTTCTGACTTGAATATCACTATTGCAGGTAAAATAGGCCTAGCTCTTTTCTTATCAAGTTTTTGACAATTGCTCTCTTTTTAATCCTCATCATTCATATCACTATCATTCCATAAAGGATGACCTCGAAAAGCGACAGTCGCATATGTACCAAAAAAATAACATGCTTAGGTCAGTGCGTATGACAAACTAGTTGTGCGAATACAATTTATTTAAGCAAATAAAGTTGCTTTTTATTTTTTTTAAATTTATTTGTTGCTTAGGTATAATATGATATTTACCACTATCATCAGTGACCAGTGGCAGCAAAAACTAGGCAATAGGCACCTATGCAG
>JAHZND010004620.1:0-28551 GCA_027744115.1 Acrocyrtus sp. NNG-2020 | reverse complement strand
ATTTTTTTATAACCCTCACAGGATATGAATGGAAATAAGCCTGATTATAAATTATTTTTCCCTCGGTAAATATTGTAAATGGATATGTTAAAAGGCATAACTGTACTTTGACAGAGATGACGCAAAAAAGGCTGCGAACTGAAAGTAATCAAGTGCCTTATTTTCTCGGAATCCTTTTTCATTCCTTTTTCCACTAGGATAAACTTTTTTGTCATCAGCAAAAAAAATATATTATGAAAGCGGCAGCAGGCAGCGTAGCATCTCGTATATAATCTTATGCTAGCGATCGCGATCGCCACCAGCGAATAAAAATTGCAGGTTCTCGCGTGACTTAAGAAATTGAGGTAACATGAGACACCTGTGCCATCTAACACTACCTCAACCAGCTTGAGTATGGCACACATAGCTACACTATTGCTTTGAAAGCTGAACCTTTCCTCGAAAACTCTCCACAGCACAAAAAAAAATTCCATTCTGCTCCCATTCCTCTGTGGTCCAATATGGAACTCTTAGAAGGAAGGTCACCGAGAAATTCAGGAAACACACAGAACATATTACACTCGCAACTTTTTGGTTAGTTTTGCAGAGCTGTATTCAAATTATTCACCACCACTGCCATCCCAGTCCATCTCGATTCATACAGTTACGCCCTTTTACACAATCTGCAATGCTTTCTGACACGGTGAAAGTTTTTTACGTGGGCTGCATACTCACGCTGAAAAGCTAGTCTTTTTTATGCATTTTATATTGTCATGATACGCGATACATAATGCACGCCCTCCTGCTCCAGTCTCCCGAGAGAATACAATTTCCTGGCATTTGGCGAGGAACTGTTTTTTGCGTAGGCAGCTCTCTTCCGTGCCGCATTTAAATTCGTAACTGTTTCCAACAATAACTCAAAATACAATCACTCCTGTCTTTTGGAGCAATCAGGGCGTGTGTGTGTGGACAAGGGGCTATCAGAGCTGCTACTTGCTATACCGCCTCATTTAGCAGATCAATCACCATAAATGTACTGCAAATGGGGCTCCGACATGGGAAAAGGCTGGAGCTGACACTCGTATGTTTGCTTTTGCTTTTTAGATGCTGTCGCTGACACCTAGTCAAAGAATTGAAACTGTTTTGAAGGAAATCCGTACAAATGCCGGGATATGCTAGCAGTACGCAATAGGATAATTTTCTGCCAAAAACGGTTCCGTCCTATATATCCCTAGACTGGAAATATCGATTTTTTCCCTGTGCTTTGAAGAAGACTACTCTGAATAAAGTAATATTAAATTTGGGCAATTTTACAGCATTTTCGGATCTTCCTTCTGACAGTCCTGACTAAGGAGAAAGTGAAGACGCTCTAATGGTGCATACAATTTTTTTTGAAGCGCTGCTCATTAGGCAGCCCACAATTTCCAGTTTCACCCACAAAAAGCCTTTCTGATGAGTTCTGTAAATTGTACGCTATAACTTTTGAGCTTAGCTTTAAATTTTCCAGTCCAAGTGAGCCTTTCACTGTACTGCGGAAGAAGTTCCGTAGCAAAAGCACTTCCCTTTGAACCTGATGATGAATATTAGATGAAAGGCCTATACCCTTTTACCTTATTGAATTTGCAAAAACACGAATAAAATAAACCCACAAAAATGAAAAAAATCTACAATCCTCCCTCAAATGAACCTGTACTTGTGGTGGCTAACGTAATTTAACAAGACACGAACACCAAGCCAAGAAAAACAATTTAGCTGCAGCGTTCAGTAATTATTTCTAATTACTTTCCAGATCATCACTGTCATCAACATGTCATAATTACTTGAGCCACTCATTTCACAAGAGCCTAGATCTACCCCGAGAAAAATCTTAATTTCGCTCTTTGTATGCAAAGCTTGATTGGAGGAGAACAAGCTGCAGAAAACACTTTTTTCGTCCTGTGTGCCTTCTCCCTAGCCGGGCAACAGTGCGCCAATAATGCGACGTCGTAAATATGCCCATTTCGTTTTCTACTGCTCACCATTAAATACTTTTTTTCGAAATGATAAAGTCACTCCGCCATTTGTATCCAAACCCATTAAAAATTGTTTTTGTGCAAGATCATAAAGTTTAGGATTCCTCTAAATCTTAAGTACGTAATACACTTGTTCATCTTAAGCTACAGCTATAGTTTATTGAGAGGCGCTGTTATTGGTGCTACTACTAGTACTACTGGCAGCAAATTGAGGCAACAAATGGCAAATTTTTTTGTTAAGTGGCGACATTATCACATTTTAAACTTTTTTTAAAAAAGATCCCTTCCACCTCTCAGCACAGCCTTTATCGATTTTGGCTCCGTCCTCCCTCAATTATTTCCAGATAATTAACCAGCTCCTCATCATCAACTCTTTAAAATAATACAAGTGCAGCCCTTTTTCCAGCTCACCATAAGCCATGCTCATCACACAGCTTTTCAGTGTTTTCATGAATGAATGAGAAAGGGAGCTGCCGTGCTGCGTAAAAAAAGCTACATGAATGAACAATTTCAGATATTGGCTACTATGAATGAGAAAATGAATGAAAGGGATGAATGAATCCGACTCGCCTGCTGCTGCTTTTTTTTCTTACTTTTCACAATGAATTTTCTGCAAACCAAGTTGAATATATATATTTTTTAAATATGTCCGCTACACACACTTCTTGGGCCAGCTCCTATCTCCTCTATCGAATCAAGCGTATTAAGTAAAAAGGGAATGAGTTTGTTAATAAAAAAGGCGATTATATATTTATCTGTCGTTGTCGTTGTAAATTCACGTCCACCACGTACTCATCCTCTCCTCAAGTCAGCTTAGCTCCAAAACGTGTTTAGGCAGTGCACTGTGTGCACATCAGTGGATGGTGGTGGAGTGGAGTGAAGACGCATCATCATCATTACCCGAGAGCGAAAAAAAGAAAGAGAAGAAAACGAGCAGTTTTTTTTTCTCTATCAAATAGTGAATGAATATTGAATGCTCTGTCTGATTTTATTTTATTTTTTTGTATGTCATCAAAAAACAGGTTTCTAATCTTCTCGTGAGTGAGCAAAACTTGATGATATGAAGATGACTCTGGTGATGAGGCTCGTATCTGTACGATTGTTTGCAACAAAGTGAATACCCTTTTTTTGCTCCGATCATCGCAGGACCACTAACGGCTAACGAAAAATAGCAGAGCCTGGTGAAGGAGTGATGTGGCACTGCTGATGAATTAAAGATGATGATTAGCCGGGGATATGTAGTGCACGGCTCTCCTCCGCTCTCCGTCCAGCCACAAAACTGACAGGTTGACTGTCTTCCTTAAAATGTCCAGCAATCAGCGTTTAACACCATTCGCATATGCCAGAAGGAGACTCTTTTTTTAATTGAGCCGGAGCTGGGAGTGGGAGTACTTCTCTCCTCATTTAAAAAAATTTTCACTCAAACTGTACCCAGCTCTGTTCCATTCTCACTCTTTTAAATATGAAGTGAGTTTCTGGATAATTGTTGCTAACTCCTCTCAATTAATAAAGCTTCATTTCTCGGAATTTCTACAAAATAAGTCTTTTATTTTGTACTTCTCTCCTCATTTAAAAAATTTTCACTCAAACTGTACCCAGCTCTGTTCCATTCTCACTCTTTTAAATATGAAGTGAGTTTCTGGATAATTGTTGCCAACTCCTCTCAATTAATAAAGCCCCATTTCTCGGAATTCTACCAAATAAGTCTTTTATTTTACCTGCTGCATAGCAGTAAGAGTTTTAAAAGACTGAAATATATTTTTTTACTCGAAGAATGCTTTTTACATCCCTTCTCACGATTTTAAATCCATAATCAATTTTTTTCTCCACTGCTGCTCGTCCCCTCCTGCCAACAAGATGGGCCATCCTTTCATAACGTGCAGCAGAAATTTCCACCTGGCCCGTAAACCAAGAAGAATCACCCATTCCGGGGTTGTTTCCTACTGTACACACTGTAGGCATTATTATTATTCTACCTGATGGTGTCAGTAAAGTTTACATTTTTGCTCTTCCTTCCCTCCACACAGCTCTTCACCAGATATTATGTTTTCCGTTTTGCTTGCACACTCAACAAACTGCTCCACCAAACTGATCACGATCTATGTCCTGAAGAGAGTGCTGTTCTTCACTCTGCCAACTCAGCATTCACGGTCGCCGTCAGCGTCATCATAAGAATAGTGACAGCACACATGTACCCACAATCTTCAGCAACACTGTCAGGGGAAAGGTATGCGAGAGAAGAAGCGCGTGTTCTCCCCTCAACTCAAGACGAGCGAAGAAAGCCTCCGCTCTTCCCACTTACTCTTTAACTGGCTACATTAAGGCTCCGCTAATGGTAAAGTGGCCAGAGCCAGAGTAAGAAAAGTTTGTAGTCAATCATTATTTATTGAAACTTTCTGTCCTGTTTTCTCAGGGAAAAGAACTGTTCTGTGTGTGGACCCTTTTCCAGTCCACTCACTATAGTTTTTTGCTATTCATGACAGCTCACACTTTATTTTCTGAGCCTGGCACCTGATGCGGACTACAAANAGCTCACACTTTATTTTCTGAGCCTGGCACCTGATGCGGACTACAAATTTCTGAGTTTTCCTTGATACCTCTCAGCAAAGCCAGGGCACGTTCTTTCATTCAGTATCTGCGAGAAAACGTAATCTGCTCAAACAATCTGAGAATCGACTCATCTTCCGCATTCAGTGTCGATTCACTTTGCAGAGAAAAGGGATGCCCATCGGAATCCTCGCCGGCATCATCATCATCATCAATATCATCATCATCATCACCGTTATCACTACCATCTCATATCGCATCAGTGACGTAGGCACATTTCTGATTTCATAGGCAGAGAAGACAAAACAAAGCGTTGGATGTGCGATATAGGAGGGCACTCTCCGCACAAAATTTATCGGTTCTCTATACATTCAACATTCACCTGAGAAGGCTTTTTGCCCAAGCTAGAAGAAAAAAAACGGGGCTATCTAAAAAAATTGAATAAATTGTCAGCATCCCGATACATAATGGAAAAACCAGCAGCAACCAAACTTTGATTTTTTACGGAGATTATTTTATTTTGTATTAATAGCAGGCTATATATGTGTACGGAATAGCAGCTGAAATAAAATAGCCTTGCAGTATCAGCATATTTTTGAGTACAGATAAGCCGCTTCTATTTTGGTGAAACGCCCCGCAGATTTCTGTACATTCCTTTTCGATATGGCTTTCCCTTTGATACGGTTTCTCCTAGCTGAAAATGAAGTCTCAGCTCACGGTCCCCTTCCACGATATTATTTTTCCCGTTTTTAATGAAGAGAATAAATAAAAATATGAAGGAATTGAAAGCGTTTTTATTACGACATTCCATTTCATCCTGTCGCTCGTTTTTCTGATATTTTCATAATTTTCAGAGGCTGTGCTCACACGGCACGTACGCACAGCCACCCATTTTCAGTCACTCTTCAGCAGACTTTCTTCTTCTTCTCTCTATTAAATGAAGTGAACACGCCTCTTTCCATTTACGATGCTGACGTGGAACGTCACCGTATTAGAGTGTCTATTGAAAGGGTACGAGCAATTTTTTTGCAAGATGACGGAACTGTGAGGGCGCGCGCCCGATGCGATACTGGGGATGGGTCGGATTATTATTAGCCTTTCACGTACGCTCGTTTAGTGGAGAAATTGACTTGAGTCATTATCTGGTATAAAAGTACTTACATTATTATGGAAATGAAAGTTATTATGAATCCGGCACGCTTTTTCATTTCTGTTTGGGTGAAGTGGAGTGATTTTTGCCTAGAGATGCATACAGGTGGCTGGTGAGTGGTGAGGGGATGATAATATCAGAGAAATTGCAAATCGAGACCGTGTGGGTTTTCCTATTACATAAATTAAATAGTTTAATGGGAGCCATCACATCACAGGTAGTAATGTGGGACTGTGAGGATAGCCTCTAAGCACCAAATCACTTTATTGCAGCTGCCACCGAGATCACACTCACACTCACACAGCCCGGCTATTTTTATCAGAACGGTATAAGGATAATAATAAGGATGGCTGTGTAGAGTTGCGCGAATGGGGAATTATGACATGACGCTACCTGTGATGGGATCTGCCGTACTTTTTCCATGTTTCCCCACGCTCCCTCTCTTTTGTAACGATTTCGGCAAAGAAAGGAGAAGAAAGCGTACTCTTCACTTTTCACAGAGATGAAATAAAATGGTTACTTTCCTATCCAAATATATGCAAGAAGCAAGCTGCTCTACTACGCTCGTAAAAGCTCCTCAAATTTTTTTCTGCTTTCTTACACATTCTGTACCTACAAAGGATAGTTGCTCTTTTTTAAGAGGAAAAGTTTCTGCCATTTTTGTAAAGGGAAGAGGACTCGGGTGCAGAAAGTGCTCGTTTCAGATTCTGGGTGAAACTTGAAGGCGAGTGGGTAAATGTGACTTTTCCATGCGTTCTATCACGCACTGTTGGCGGAGCACTAAGGAAGAAGCTTTTTTACTTTGTTGTCCTCATGCTTTTTTTTGCTGTGTGCACTCCCATCCGCCATAATTCTTCATTTTTATTCTCCCCGCTCCCATTGTGGGAATGTAATTGAGCAAAAAAAACTTTCACTATAATATTAATGACCTCGTAACAAGCTTTTGCGTCTCGGGAGGAAGATACACGGAAACTTTCCTTTTAGATTTTCATCTCACCTTTAGGACATATCCTTTCTCCTCAGAATGATGCGGGATCAGGAATATCCCTTATTTAATTAAACGAATATTTCTTCTTCCAGTTGACAGCGCTGGTGTAATTTTAGCCTGTGAATTAGGCAATTCCAGTGTCATTTTGAGATTACGCCCTCATGAAAGTTACGAGATGGCGAGATGATGATGCCGCCGCAGTATCTGTAATTGCACTGGGAGTACAGTATGTACATAACACCTTTACAGGGGGTAATTTCTATATGGCCCTCTTCCAGTATAGCCGCCCTATACGCTTTCCACTCCCTCTCCACTCCCGTTTTCCAAAACACTCGCTTCCTTGAAGAAGGTATAGGTATACGAGCGGGACATGGAAAAAGGGAGTAAGCCCGAAGATTTAATTTGTAAAATTGTCCTCTGATCTTTCCCTCCTGGGACAAAATAAACTGGCACTACAGCTTTTGTCAGAACTCTCGTGATGATAATTTTCATGGAATGGCCAGTTTCTTTGCACTGGTGGTCATCTTTGGGGCTAGCGTTGTGTTTTCTCTTCCCAAAGTTTGCTCCAAGAGCCATGAAAAAAGAAATGGAAAGAGTGGCAATGCTCGCCACATATGTACTTTGCTTGGCTGGAAAATGCCAATCTCCCATTACCGTAACAGGATACAAAAGTATGAGTAGAGCTGCACTTCATTTTTTGGGAAAGCGCTCTCGATTTCCCCCGATGACGCAAATCACGTCGCAGCAAATTTGTCGGTGGCTTTCTTATCTCCGCATATTTTAATGAACTTGGATGTAAGTCATAAAAGGAAAAAGCAACAATGGATGTACACTATCGTGAGTAAACTAGGTCGCCAAGAAATATGTATCGATTCCCATTTTAAAAGTTGATTTACGACGCAAGTTCCTCCTTTGGTCATTTTCCATATTGCTCACATCAGCTCACAGCAGAGAAGAGAGAGCAGCTTCCTTATAAAACACATTTTTTTCTCGGATATCACACAGTTCCCATTAAACTAGGATGTGAAGGAAGAAGAGCAAGTGAACGAGAATGCTCCACTGGCAGCCTAGATTCCGGATATTTTGCTTGCATCTAGAGTAATTTGTGATGGGAAAGCACATCTGCTTTCTCATTATAAGAAAATGAGAAGAAAATAAAAATCCCTCGCGTGCTCTCCTCCTAACAACAACCCCACGTTACTTTCTTCCTGCTGAAAAGCAAAAACTTCCACGGCAGATAATTTTGGTTGGAAATATAATCTGCTTTTTTAAAAAGGAAAAGTCATTGAGAGAAGGAAAATGTCACGTGATATTATATTCTTCCCCATCTAAAAAATCACTATCCACTATCTGCCAGGGGGACAAACCCTGATAAGGAACCCAGCTACATCAACATTTACTTTTGGAGATTGTGTAGAAAGATTGTCAATTGGATTTGGTGGGGAGGGAACTGCCGAAAAAAAGACTTGTTCCTCTCTTGTTGCTATCAGCTGCTTTGAAAATAATAATTGCAATCAAACTTTAAGGAGACAGCATTACGATAAGGTGATCCAGTGGCTAAGCAATTTTAGATATGGACCTATTATGATCACACACTGACAAGAGCTACTTAAGACAAAGTCCGGTTCATCACCCTCACGTAACTTATTTTGATAAAAGCACCGCATAACTTTAGAGTGGCCAATTTAAAAAGCTACCTTAGAGAGTACATTTACGACTTTACGAGGCAGGAGCAACAGCAGTTGCGCTACTTCTTCGGCTCTATTCTCTATTCGAATGAGATTGGAAAAGTTTTGGAAATCCTGGAAATTTCAGTTATTTTTAGAGGTATATACTATCGTGCACAAGTAGGTGTAGCATCCCAACGCTAGACCTTTCCTGTCCTGTGCACTTCCGCGAAAGCATTATTCTACAAAATTGAGCAAGTCTCATTTTGCCCCAGAAAGAATGATTTCTTGCCAAACTTTTTTTTGCTCAATATCTTCTTTTTTAGTAAATTCGCCGTGCAGTTGGACAACCAAGAGACTACTGTGGAATTACAGGGGGACAGTAATTCAATTACTTTTGTGCCAGTTTCTTTCTATTCGATCGTCAAATATGAGACTTTAGCTGTGTTATTGTTACCTACTGTCCAATCAGGCTATACTGTCCCACAAAATGGAGAAAAGGGCTTTCAGCCGAAATTCATTGTAAAGAGGAGAGAGCCATATAGAGCCATCAAAACTAAAAAATTTCAATGAGGACTTCTCAAAACATTTCATTTCTCTCACGAGAGCCTTTCTCTTTCTCAGTCATTGCAGTCAAAAGCAGAAGGCACTTTTTTTTTACTCTGCTGCAACAACAGGAAGTGTCAACATCGCTCCCACTCTTGTTTCTAAAGACCTTTTCTGTCTTATCGTTAGTCTCCCGAATTGAAAGGAAAGGGCTTCACTCAGTTCCCTCCCAATTCTTTGAGTTCTTTTTCTGAGACAAGAACAAGAGAAGAAGAGAAAAAAACTGAAAGTGTGTCAAGCCATTTTACCATCGGAAAGGAAGAAAAAAAAGTACAAACAACAAAACCAAACTTGAAGCGTAGCAAAAAAAAATGCAACGGAGAAATAAGCCTCCCTCCCGTTCTTCAATAAAGTTAACTACAAGGAAAGTTGGAGTAGTAAGGCGGGCACAAGCCATGTGGATCCAGCAGAAAATGTTACGTGGGTGATGATGAGGGAAAAACCAATTATTTTCAGTGTGCTGCTCCCCAAATGACTTTCGATCTGACGGAGACAACAGAGAAACGACACGAGACTACAAAGCATACAATTGCCAATGTATCTGGATAAAGGATAGCGCTGGAGAAAAACTGTGAGCTCTACGCCCTCGCCTGTTTTGCTTGCATAGTGTCCTTCATACTGCACCAATGAATGGGGAAGCGATGCGAAGGAGGCTGATTTTTTTCCAGATAACTTTTTTTCAGGAATTGGAAAAGAGTTCGTGAAAGGGAATCCCTTCCTCGTTTTTACTTTACGGGTAAAGAATGTGAACGTGATGAAGACAATAGATCTGCCATTTTATTATAATAATGAAACTGTCAGAGCATTTTAATGAGAGCGAAACCGAACTCTTTTGAATTGCATGCTATGCCGTAATAATAAGGCATACAGAGTGCTAAGGCATGTTGCCATTTTTACCAGTCACATCTCACAGCTTTCGTTGAAAAATTTCGCCAGAACACAGGATGGAGATAGATGGAGGCTAGAAGATAATCTGTAACGATCCATTGGAGAGCAATTCATTGAAAACGGAGAACCGGAAAGCATTGGCGGATGTAGAGAAAATCCTTTTTAATTACTATTTTTACCTTGGAGGATTTCGGATTTAAAAGGTAGAGAAATTAATGCCATTAAAAGTATACCTGAGGAGAGAGGACGTGTCGCCATGCTCAGGTACGGACGTAGCTTGTACTTTGCTGAAAAGAGATAGAAATGGGTGTGTTGTAGAAAGTTGAAAATCTTACCTGTGTGAATTCGCTGGTGAGCCTTCAAGTGAGAACTTTTTGTGTATACTTTGGTACAACCTGAAACAAAAAAAGGCGTCAACAAATTAGACAACGGTTACGCATAGTTTTATTCTTCACCACAACTCTCTCCTGTCCAGAACTTTTAAAAAAAACTCGGCATTTTTTCTACTTTGGTATTCCGGGAAAGCGCGCTGCAGAGATTTCGTTTCCCCTCCGCAATTAATTTAGATTACTAATTGTGTGATGGATTCTGAGAGAAGCGGCTCTCTCTTTCGGTGCACACCGCCTCTTCACTCTTCGCCAAAAAGTATTTTTTGCGGGACAGGAGAGAACGCAGCAAAGGATACACATTACAAAGCTCCTCTCCGCTTTCACCGTAAATCCCCGGTGTCTAGCTCATCCTAAAAAATGGCCGACATGAAACCTTCCGGTGAGGGAAGATAGTCAGAGAAAGGCTCGCTCTCTCCTCTCCCGCTTACTCCTGCTTTCCCACAAAACAAGCACGTTTTTAACTGGTGCTTCCCGTTTTTGCAAATTTGAGTGCTACCCAACAAAACTCATTAATTGTACAAACAATTCCATGTACTATTAATTTCGGAGTGTGGCCCAGCTATTACTTTTTCGTACAAATATTTTGTAAATGAGAAATCCCCTTCATCTCTTTTCCACTTGCCCCTTCCCTGACATGAAAGGAATTTTGCAAATCATCACAGAAAAAGCAAAAGTGAAATTATTGGAAAGTTTTTTTTAGTTTACAGGCAAAGTAAACGTATTTTTACTACCGTCGGCTTATTGAATGAGCGATGATAGACTCCTGAAACTAAACCTGATACGTTTCTTGGTAAACGGGGGCATAATTTATCTCACACAACCGTTAACTGCTCGCTATAGTATCTGTTGATCCTTCTTTGCGTCCAGAGACAACTTCCGTACTACTTTTTCTGGATAAATAAGAATTCTGGAAAGTTTTGCAGGATTTCCTGCAGACATTCCTTTCTGCTTTTACGAAAGGGGAAGAAAGGAAGCTCCAAATGAGTATATGAAAACTGTACCGGGAAAAGTTAAAGTAAACAGCGTAAAGAAAGAAACGGATTCGAGCAGTGGATTCAATTTAGCGCAGTGCAACACACATTTGCTCCTTCTTCGCTGGGTAAAAAATTAATGGAAAATTCTAGTTCTATTTATTTTTACGCTTCTCACTGAGCCGTTTTATTGCTGGAAGACCAGTCCGTGATTGTCGCTGGAGAGGAATGTGTGTGTGCAGTGAGTGGAGGTATGCCAGACATGAGAGAGCTTTCTCTGCAGAGATATATTTATTTTTCCTAGTGCCAGTGCCACATGTACGAGGCTTGTGTCCTTGCACAAAGTTATAGAAATTAGCTTATTTTTCTTACAAACCTGGATAGTCACAGTGGTGAATCCTTCTCTTCTCCAGATCCGGATTATTTCTCCGGTTGTAGCGGGGCATTGGAGAGGCCACCGTAACACCAGTAGCCGAGCCCGGGATACTTCTATTGTTAGTGGAGTTACTGTTGGTGTCCCCGGAGGAGGACGTCATGGATGGAGGGAGTGATGAAGGATTAGTTGGCAATCTTCTATCGCCAGAGTGCATCGAAGAAGGGGACGACGACGAGGAAGACGAGCTTGCTTGCTTGGTGAAATACGGGGGAGGTGGTGTCCGTCGAACTAAAGACGTGGCCATCTCTGAAAAGCGTAATTGATAACAGGCGTGAAGGATTTATATAGATAAGTAAAAATGTACTCTCTAAATCTGTGTGCACGTTAAAAGATTACGTGCACTGCACTAAAAAGCATTTATCCAAAAGAAATGAATTGTTTACCAACCTGCATCTGAAGAGCTGTTTGGCGATGGACTTGGGACGGTAAATGAGGGTCGACTTGGCGCTGAGCTGTTATAGCTCATCTTCAAATTAGAGTAACGATACTGATGGCCATGTGCAGCTTGCTGATGCGCTTGCTGCTGTTGCTGCACAACACTGTGAGTGTCCGCCATGACCCCTGCTGCTGAGACCATATACGGTGGCGTAAAATGTTGTGGCGTTGGGGCTTGAGATTGCGACTGTTGTGGAACCACTTCCTCAAGCATATTCGATAGGGGGTTAGCATTAGCACCAGCTTGCCCTCCCATCCCGGAAGGATTCACACAGTTGGAGTAGTCACTGAAAACTTCAGAGGACGAACCTCCATTTCCGCCGTCCATTTTGGAAAAGTCATCCCAAGGTGGTAGCGCCACTGGACCAGGTCGGAGGAATACATCGTCATAGCATCCAGTACTGGTGACGGGGTGACACTGCATGGGGGCGACTACTTGAGGGACATGAGGTGGGTGACCACCAACACCGAGAACATTGCCCAGTCCCCCCATGCCACCTCCATGGTGGTGGTGAGACATTGGGCCCGGGTGAGTTGGGGGCACGTGGGGATGATGGTGATGGGAGTGGTGTTGATGGACATGATGCGGGTATGCCGCATGATGAGGAGGTATGAGATTCATGTGGTGTGGTATCACCATTCTCTGACTCACGAGGGCTGCAGACTGTGGTGTAGTTTGCTCCTCGACACTGTTCACGTCTGCCGAAGAAGTGGCGTACTCCCGTTTCAAACGGTGCTTGTCCAAGAAAATGTCAAACTCATTTTTATCCTGTTGGCAAACAATCAAATTTTTGTCATCTTTCAAAATTCATTTCCCGCGGAAGATCCCTTTTACTTCTCCTCTTTACAAAACTGCGTATTCAAATAGCTCAATCTATCAGCCATAAAATCTAACCGCGCTGGTGTCATATTGCCCCATGAATTTACACAATACATTTTACACAACATTCTATGCGCCGCAAATTCAAATTTTTGAATTGTGAAAATGGGTAGCAAGTTTTGTCATTTTGTGAAAGCATCATCCTTCCAGTTTCATACGTTTCCTCCTCCGCTCGCCCAGGAAACCTCAGTGTTGACTGCGACAATTAGCAGCAGTAGCTTACAAAGGATGATGAAGTAGGCAGGCAAACTATTTACTTTGCTTTTACATACAGACCCTGATCGACCTGTGAACAAGCATTTTCTTCGCTGACGAGTGCAAATGTTCCTTTTAAGGACCCTGTCAGGCCTACTTAAGCTAAGCGCGCGTTTGCCACTCTCCCACCGTCATTTTCAGTTTTAGAAGGCGTCACAAAGGGAACTAAAGTGCCTACTTCTTTTTACCTTCAACGTTCATTTAGACTAGGCATAGCAGAGCACTATCAACCGACTTCATTGTTACAGAAGCCACCAGCCACAGCCACCTCATCAACTTCCCTTTTCCCTCACAAATAAAACGAAGAGGAAGGAAGAATCAATCACTGATCAGGGAGACTGACAACCTTTCAAAATCACTCCAAATTGAAACTCTCGTCTGCAGAGAGTGGAAATGTCTGCCCTGTCTGCTATTTCCAGAGCTTTTCCAGGTTTTCCCTTTAAAGGCTGTCCAGGAGCGCAAACATTTTTTTATATAGAAAAACGTTTTTTTCCCTTTAGCTTCCCCACTGCTTTTTATGGGGGGTGCTATATGCACAGCATACAAGAAAAAAAAGAATTTACTGCCTGTCATAAAACAAAGCCCACTCTGTCTTTTTCAGTCTTCCTCGTTTCAGTCCACATACAATTCAGTCTGCGCAGTGTATGAATATATATCCCAGCATTTTGTCATTCCACCACTTGTAGTTAATCGTTGGCACACAACCAGCAGCTTTGTTATTATGCTCCTGTCGGATTTCATTCTTTTCCCAGGAAATGGGAAAAGCGGAAAGTGTAAGATACGATCCATGAAACTGCCGCCATTCTCAGCAGCACTACTCTCCTAAGGGTAGACGGTTGCACAACTGCTGGGGCTATATACTCAGGACTCAGGTAGAGAGAGAGGTCGTCAACCAAAGTGTGAACGCAAAACGCCATAAAACAATACAGCAAAATGCCGAGGCAATAAAACGGTTTCAAAAAAAAATTCTGTTCTGTGGATCGACCTGCTTCAACCAGTATAGTGCTCAGTTTTGTTATATGAGCTGCTGGGAAATTGTCCAAATGACATGTACGCAATTAAATGGAAGTGTCTGGTGAAATGACATATGTACGCCTGAGGACGATAGGGGTATATAGCAGCACTCGTCTAGTGTGCTAGGGAAATTCGAGGAGAATCAGTTTTTTGTTCTAGTGGCACTACAACCAGTACCAGCTCATATATATTTTCCATACTCTATTTATTTACTTACAGTGGGAACTGAAAACAAATTTTTTTTGTACCATTCCTTCCCATTTTTACTAATATAAACCTTGCCCAAATAATCTGACTTGTCACTGATAAGAAGGAACTTCCAGAACAAATAGTGAGGGATTAACCCTTTCTTCACACGAGAGTAAGTGAGAATGCTCATGTTTGAAAAAAAAACTCATTCATTCTCTCCTTCCAATGACCGTCAGTTCTCAAACAAGAGTCAAATGTGTGAGGAAAAAAAGGTTTTTGTGAATGAAAATGATTTTTATGGGATTCTATTACTCTCTCTGCTCTGTAAACCTAACATACCTAGTTTGGGGGAAAGAAGAGCCAAAAAATGGCTGATGAAGAAGCAGAGCACCACAGCCTTCTGGAATGGATCTATTTCAGCTTCTCTCGCTCAGTCAGCTCACTTATCTTCTACACGGAGGAAAAAAGGATTAAGATTGTTATTGTGTTTATGGGCCCTGTTAAAATGTTTCTTTCCTTTGTCTTGTCTGGAGCTCTTCTCGGGCTCGAGTGCACAGTCCACACCACCACACTAGATTGACAAAGCAAATTGTAAACTTCCTCTTCCGTATCGTATGCACACTATAACACCACCAACCGTAGTAGGAAATAATGCGCTTCGACACATGGCAGACAATTACTGCTTTCTAGGAAAAGGAACTCTCGCAATGGATTGAGTATTACCAAATACTGGAGGAATTGTTATTGCTCAGCAGAAAGCATCTAAAACTCAGTGGGGTCCGTGTCAATAATACAGCTATAAAAAGGTATTTGGCTCGGAATATGCAACTGGTGAAGTCTAGTGGGGAGTTTCACTTTGCCCCAAAAATACATTTTGTAACCAGCAAAAGCAACAAAATTGTAATTTTCGTTGTGATGATGATGATCATGATTGGTTGTGAGTGAGAAGCAGACAAATTGTCTAATTAGGGCTGATATGTAGTATCAGTGTAGGTATTTATTTTTATTAGTAAGTTTAGCGTACCTGACTTGGAAATCCGATATCGACAGTAGCAGAGAGGTTGGTATTGTTGACGGCAGGCGCGCCGCTCTGACCAAAGGGATGGCTCGCCAGAATGGATGATGTATTTGGAGTCAAAAGGTCAGGCACAATCTGATCATCTTCAGGCAAGTCCATAAGAGACACCAAGTAACTGCCACTACTATCCATAATTACCTCAACTAGCTCGTGCCCGCTCATGGCACCACTCCCAAGACTACTGACCGATCACTACCTTCACTACTCTCGCTCTTTGCTGCTATTACTGCTCTACTGCCAACCTCCACAATAATAAAAGTCTTACTAACTTCATCTCTAAAATTAGCTAACTTTGCAATTAGTCCTCCGCCAAAATTAATTAGCACACTGCCCATAATCATATAAATCTCTTAGGAGCCTGCTCCAAAAGCAACAAAAATCCTCACCTGTCCTCTACTCACTCTTCCTGTCTTAAATGATTTTTTCAAAGTTTCAGACCACTGATTGTGAGAAGTCAAACTTTTAGCGAGAGGCGCTCACTTTGCAATCATTCATTCATTTTTTGCACGAGTCTTATCATTTTACAATTATTTACGCGTGGTCACATGACGAAGACACTGCACATTCCGTTTCACCACATTTTGTTTGCGCACGGGGAGAAAGAGGTAAACAAGGAGATCATCTCATATTCTGGCCAAGTTGCGATAAAAAAGCATATTTGAGCTCGCATCTTTTGTTGGGAGAGTGGCGCTGATTCACCCGCACTTTGTTTGGAGAGAGCTCATTTCTGCGTCGTTCTCACTGTTACTGCATTAACTTATAGCTGCACAATTGGTGCCGTTGTGTTTTCTTGGAGAGCCAAAACTGCGATGAGGAACTGGTGATGATGATGACGAGAAATTGGAGCTGATTCGATGTACTCTGTGGTATCTTGGATTTGGATTTGTCATTCTGAGTTTTCGCTGTGGAGCAGATATTTTTATCACATTTTGCGACAGATTCACTCAAAATCCTCATCTGTGTAATCTCCCTGCACAAGTAAATAAAAACTGTGCTTTTTTACGAGGAGGTAAAAGGAGAAATGACCTCAGAAAAAGACAACCAATCTACTTACGTTTATAGTCCAAAACGTATCGTTTTATTCACTTCATTTGTCCACGGAGAATGCTGATGCGCATTTTTTACAACTTCTCTCTGGATTTTCCTTCCAGTTTTTACGACATCAAATGAATTAAGAAGAGTCACAGTCGCCTCCGCTCGTGTACAAACTCACCGCACTCTTATAATAGCATATGAAAGCATACCAAAAAAAAGTTTTCATTCTCAACTGTCCATTGATAAGTCTCTCTACAAGATTCAGATAAGTCACGAGATAAAAAAACCGTTCTGGACAAATGTTGCGTGGCCATGCGAAAGAACACAAATCGAACTTAAAAAACGCTCACCTTTCAGATCAAAACTGTTTATCATTTACTATAATTGGTAGTATAGTAGTCCCCACAGGAGAAAATTTTCTTTTTTAATTGTTGGTCGCTTTCCCCGCTCTCACAATGGCATTTTTTGCCTCGTCTCTCGTGTTCGTAGTTAGTTCCAGGAAGACTCCCCGAGAACAACTGAGAGATGAGCATTGAAAGTCTTCTCGTCATGTAATATCGTCATCGTCATCATCTTCATCGCCACCACCTCACAGCACAACATGTAGCCACCGTACCCATCGTCATCATCAAAAACATGACCACTCGAAAAACATGTATACACTTATACGTTCTTTAAAATTCTATAAAAAACAGCATGTACTACCGCAACTATTATTATTACTTTTTTTTCTCGTTGTTCCTTCACTTATCAGGACTTCTCCGTGCATAATGTATTAGGAAGGTTGGAGTTGGTGGAGAAGAGGTGCATTCATCTTTTCAGCATTTTATATATTTTTTTACAATGTCTTCAGATATCGCATAGTAATTGGGATACGGCCATAATTACATTATTATTATTATTGAGCTGCAGAGAAGAAAAAAAAGAAGAAGAGATACCTCTCCACGTCCCTTTCTGCTCGGACTGAAGAGCTTTACTCCTTTTCCCAAGTTCAGTTAACAGAGCTCACTATTGTATCGCAAAACTATTAAACTTACGACACACAAACAGCAACAGCAACAAGTGAAAAAAAATTCTGAATGAAATTAACCGACCTGATGATGAACAAGGAGTTGAGTGGAGCAGCGTCGTTGGCAGCGTGTTGTTCTGCTTAAACTTGTACGTGCATGTAGCTCTCTACTCGGCTCCTCTCCTCATTGCATTTTGTCCGACAGAAGAAAAGAGTTTTGAATGAATCGTTTCTCTCTCTCTCTCGTTTTCTACTTCACTGGAGAAAACTTGTTCTTCCACTATATTATCATAAGTGGATTGGATGCTTATACAGATCTAAAAAACCCAAATCCACCGCATAAAAAACACACACTTTTCGCTTTTTTTTTGTTGATATACCCTACTCATTTATGAAATCTTGTTGGAGCAAAAGAAAAAAATATATTATATTGTCGTCTTCAGTTTCATTGAGAAATGTGCTGTAAAAAAACTGAACAGTGGAGCTGGAGCTGGAAGAATAGCCTGAAAGTGCACAGGTAATACAAGTTGAGCTGCTGTTGTAAAAAAAAGTCCGGAGAATGCAGTGGCCAAAGTCACAATATGTCCACTTCTCTTATCCAGACGATAACCGTGAGCTAAGGTAGGAAAAGTAACACCAAGCTCGAATCACTTTAAGAAAAGGAGTAGTAAAACGTAACACCATCCCTTCAGCTCCAACCCTTTTCTGGCTCGTTAACATCTCGCAACAATCACACATCAGTTTGGTCGTAGCACAAGTCACGGAAATAATCTTCCACTTTAAAAATGGATCTTTTTTTCTTTTATCTTATATTCTAAGACAATCAGTGTAGGGAAGTTGAGCTCATCCTTAGTGTACATATACATTCTATACTTTCTGAGTAATAAAAGTGTCCATGATTGGCTGCGATTAATGCCCTTCCTGGTTGATACGAAGAAGTACAAGCTTCTGCTATTTTAGCTTCCCTTCCTTCTTCCTCGCCGTGAATGAACGTAAACAGCACGAGCACTCTCGGACTCTCGGACACTACACATTTCCCTCAAACTCCAAACATTTTCCGAGTCCTATCACCTCTCTTAAAACAAAAACTTGCTCTTTCATGTTCCCTTATCTTTTCATGACGAATAACTCATTGTTCTCCCTAAAGAACTGATTGATAAACGAAAAGAAAAAAAAATTCCATGAAGTAATCTGATGAGACGAGACAAGCCACTTCATTCAGTAAAAAAAGGCTCTTCTGCCCGATTGCATTTTTTGTGTGGACACCCCTAAACTCACCCCAAGCTTCTAGTAGGAAAAGGGGTCAGCGAAACTTTAACAATCGACTAGAGACAAACGCTTTATATGCATTTATAACGAATTTTTTTCTCACTCCCTGAAATAAGTCTTAGTCTGTTGGTGATTGTTGGAAGGATCCAGCAAATGCACTTCACTATGCTTCTCTTTCACGAATTGCAGACAAGAAGAGGGACAAGGTTGACACTTATTTATGAATGAACAGAGTGGGAAGAGGGAGAGTAAAAAAAGTTTATTCATTCTTAAAAATCTTGGTTCGCTTCACATTTTCTACTCCTGAGTAAAATGCGTAGTAACTTGTAGCCGAGGAGGAGGCTTCTTGGAGTGAGTCGCAGCAGCAGCACTCTAATATTATTTGTGTTCGTTGAAGAAAAGATAATATAACAGTGTAACGAGAGGATAAGACTTATGCTTCGCGGTGTGGTGGTATGGGCAAGTGGCACTGGCTTTTAACCCTTTTCAAAGTTATGCATGTATCTCTGTGACGCTCAAAGAAGCTTCTTTTCTTTCATCCCCAAACCCGTATCATAGTCACCAGCATTTTTTTAACATGTAGAAAATCTACGCGTTATTGCACCAGTAAATGGGTGATGCAAAAGAATTCGATCTATTTTCTTGACGTTCTGTTTTGCAAAGGCGCACTCTCGTGGAAATCGTAATTCAGTGTGACATTCCACTTATTACTTCGTCTTTTGCAATTTACTGCACTTATACCTACGGTACCTGCCTGTTGGATTCATTTTCACTTTGCATCACTTTAAAGATACTGGACAGGCACTATAAAAGTGGCGTTTTTCTATACAGCAACACCAACTACGAGATCTACTCGAAAATTACTGCAATTGCAGTTTTTAATCTAAACGCATGAAATAAATGTGACAGAATAAGTTTTTCAACCGCTTATTGATGAGAGCATCACTACCACCAAGACCGAAAGGAACTAGCTAGGCGCTAAAGAAGAAGATAGCTCTCCGCTTTTAAAAAGAGACCATAACTTGCTCCTCCTTAAGCTATATTATCATATCATCCCCAATAAAATATGAATTTGTTTATAAAGAAGGGGATTAAGTTGGAAAGATAGCACAGTTTTTGGTTGCTGGTACTCCTTCTGGTCACTCTGTGTAAGCTGGGGGAGAAGAGGGAGAGAAGGATTATCATAATCACAATTGTGATGATGATGCGATGGCATCAACAAGAAATATTGCAGCTTATCTGCATTGATTGGGTATACCGTATAGAGCTGATCCATTTCTACCAAGAAGGTTGACATGAGTGCTGCACCGAGAACACTGATTGCATCATATTTAAATTAAAGCAGCTGAGAAAGGATTTATAAAAATCTTACAGAAAATTTGTAGCCATTCCTACTCGGAAAAATATGCCTTCAATGGCAGTCCAATAAATCTTTTCTAGAATTTTTTCTCATCACCATCCACAGAGATTCATTCATCCAGCAAAAACATAGCTCTTCTAAGACTGCTAGCACGAAGGACATGCAAAAATGTTGCCTCTTGAGAGAGTCCACCACCACCACCGCGAACCATTTCATCTCCCTATGCATACTTAATAACTTATTGGGGGGAATGTGATGTAAGCCGATTTTGTGATGTGAACTATCATCATCCCCATCATCATAAGCCAAGACGTCTGGTGAAAAAATGGCGAAATAAAAAGTGTCCATGCATATGGATGAGAGTGGTGTACTGTGTAATAATCTATAATTTATCCATTCCGCGTCCCTCCAATGATGTATTATTATTGGACACAGCAACGACTCCAACCTTCCTTCTTCATCGCTTGACTCCCAGACTGTTGTTCCTTGTACAGATGGCATGACTGTTTTTTCTTCCCTGCCATTTCTCCTGCAGAACAGGTGCATAATCACTGGTATCATCGTGTTATTACTGGCATCAACTGCAATCATTCTCTTCTCTTGACCAAAAGTCGACTCTGCCTCACCAGCTCATCGTCGTCATCACATCTTGTGAGGAGTTGAGGAGAGCACCACCACTGCTTGGGTACAGCTTATTGCATGGCAATGAAAAAAATAAGCTCTTCTTGAGGAACACGCATGCACTTGGACCTCTTCTGAATAAAGTCAACAGGGACAACAATGGTTATAAAATATTTGTTGGCATCTCAGCTTTTTTTCTTACGAGTTGTGGCAGCGGAGAGCAGAAGAGCTAGGAAAAATCAGACTGACTGGCTAGTATTTGGGCTGTGTGCTGTATTCTCACATCAGAGATCAGAGACAACAATGGGGGAAGCAATGAGCAAACACGAGTAGTGGCTGGGACTCTGTGTGCCACATAAACAGGTACCAAAGTCCATTGTTGTGAGATGTTGATCTCTCTGTTATGAATGGAATGAGCACATCTTCCTCTCATTCAAGTTTTTAGGCTTACCGTGGGCTACTCACAACAGCGAGCACTTTTTTCTTCTAGGAAAAGACTCCCCCTCACCTGATATTTCCCTTTTTAAGTGGATAGTGGACCTTAGGAAGTGAAATTAAACGTTCCTCACCCAAACTGGGGTGTGCGGAATTCAATGCAATCGCAATTCGCAGGTGATGCGGAATGTGCGTGCTGCAGAAAGTCGCACACACAAAAACGTCTGATGAAGGAGGACAAGTTACTAGATACCTGCTCGACCTGTGCAGAAAATTATTTAAGTTCAGAGAATTTTACTTTTACCAATAATATCTTATCAGAACGCACAAAACGACTTAAATTTTCCAGCATTTTATATGACTAACGTTTACGATATCATATTCCACTTATTCCACCTCTACCTACCACATCGAGTATGGGCACTTGATAGTAAAAAAAATATATTAATAATTACAATGAAGAATAGCACTCTTTTCAGCGCATTTGTACCCTGCTTGCAAACAATTTACTATGAATTCGCATCACTTCTTACCTGCATACTAAAATCGGGATTTAAAAGAGCCGACATGATACATTTCATCTTAACTGCGCATAGAGTAAAAGAGAGAATAAAAATTAAACTGAAAATTACATCATCGGACTAGCAAATAGACATGTTTTTTCTCTCTTCGCCTCCATCTAGTAATCTCACATCGTCGAAAGTATTAATAAAACCGTTTCTTGTTCAATCTTAGCCTGGCGCATGTAAAAGAAATAAAGGAAAGACCAAACAAAGAGCAACGTCTTTAATCTCCGCTCTCACAGGCCACCAGCACTCAACCTGTGCAATCATCACTTTAATTATTTTGGACATCGGTCAAGAGAGCGCACATCACAACTTCAATTTTTTTTTGTACCATCCTCACCAGCGTTTTGCTAATTAGCAGGAACATAAACACACACGAGAGGGGATGAAGATGTGGGTAGATTTGAGGTGAGACGACTGAGAAGAGAAAACAGAGGCTCTGCTCTTTTCTTCGGCGAGAGAACTTAATCAATCAGTGCTAGGACACGGGTTCAACCGCATCCATCATTCCTCATCATTGATGCACTGCGAGTGAACACTTTATTTATGAGGGCCGCTTCATCTCATCTGGGGAAAAAATGAGGAACTCTTCTCCTTCGCTACCGCTTATGATCTCCGATTCTAGTCGTGCCAATATGTCTTTCTAGGATTATAGTAATAATGGCTGAAAGAAATTAAATTATTTGATTAAAAAGGATAATAAAGAAGGGGCAAGAGGGTGGCTTCACTCATCACCATTGTTTGGTATGGCTTCCTCCATGACCAGCGCAGCTTACTGTAGTTGGTGGGTCGAAGGAGCTTTGCAGACCTACAAATTCCTCACATCACGGCAGAAGATGAAGTCCAAACAGTAAACTCTGAAGAGTCACGACAAGACTGAGCAGCGTTTTTCCTAATAATGCAAACACTGGGAAAGAGTGCTCTTGTGCCTTGTGCTGTAGAGGTCCATGTAGAGTAATCATTGTCTCATCATCTTCACCGGAGTAATGGATTTGAGCTTGTGCCGGATGATGATATTTCCCATTAAAAGCTCTGAGCAACTCTTAGTAATTCGGTGGGCACACGGAGGGAAAATGGGGAGAGGAGGAAAAGCCAGAACTTCAACTTCGAGAAAATATTTTGGTGCTACTCGATTGTCGTGTTTGGTTCTGGTCATGTTCACGTTTCATGCTATTAGCGTCAGGCGAGGGAGACGTATTGATTAAGTGCACATGAAATATTGCTGGCCCAGCTACACATTTAGCTTTCGTTGGGAGTCATGTGTGGTTTTAAATCAAGTCTCGCAATTATGCTTAGATAACCTAAGCTGTACTCATATTTTCTTTGTGCGCTGAAGTGAAGAGCATGAATTGTTTATTGCTATTATGCAAGCAGTTTTAAGCAGTTAAGCAGTAGAGACATTACAAAAACGAATTTTATCTTCTCGTCATTTAGCTAGTTTTCAGGCTCTTCGTAAAATGAATTGAGCTTTAGAGAGCTGCTATCTCTCTTAAGAAGTTATAATAATTTCTTTACAAAATGAGGAAAAAGCAGGCAGGGGAGCGCGACTATTTATACAGTGTCGACATTAAAAAAAGCAAATGACAATGACCTCCGGTGACCTGTTGAGAAATGAGTCGGCATTAGCTCGAAACAGAATATGGAAGGAATTGTGAGGATTTTTGCAGGAAATTATATTCTCTTGTAGCACAGAAGAAACGGAACGGGCCCGGACGAGAGTCGACTGAGCATTCACAGTGGCACAAGTGATACTCGAGCGTGTTCCTTTCTGCGTCTCTCCAGATTTCGTTTGAAATATTTTTTTATATTGGAGAGTAGCGATAAGCACCATTATGTACGGACTACATAAGCTAATGAATAAACAGCACTGTTTTTATTTTTCTTTGAAGGGGATACGATAATGTGGCACAAATAAAGGAAAAAAGGTAATGGCATATCAGAGAAACTGTACCTTGTGCGTTGTGGACGCAATTTTATACTTTTTGCTAAAAACGAAAACAAGCCAAGACGCATTTTTCATGAAACTTAATTTTACGTCAATCTTTCTATCAAACATGATAACGGTTGCAGGTAACCTATATATCAAATCAGCTTATGAATCCTTCTTTTATACATGTTTGTCATACATGCCTACCTAGATATAAAGTTGGTAACAACTATACAATTGCACTGAAAAAACGACTTGAGCTGAGTCAGTTGAATTTTTCATTGCAAAATTACTCAATTGAGTCAGCAAAACCCAATACAAATCATGGATAAATGACCTCCTGATTTTAATTTCTCTCGCTTTGTTTATTTAAATATACCTACTTTTCTAGCAGTGCACTTGTACGCTTGTACCACCATTCCATTCGATAGTCTACTGCAAAAATTTTGTATTGTACATTGTACTATGCACTTAAATGATAATACAAAAATTTTCATGCCTCTGCAAAATTAAAAGCATATTTATACTGGAGGCAAAAAGTATTGGCAATTTTACCACTAGGATTGGAGAGCATATTTTCATTATGAGTTCTCCAGAGACTGAATATTTGCTCACGTAGGTATTTTTTGTAAGTACAAATACTAGGTTTATTGGTAGTTTTGTTGACCTAAGTAAGTTTTATATAGGCATGATACGTGAGAATGGACGCAAATTATCGCGTTTTCTAACTTTTTTTTAGTCCGTGGCATGCTCTCGGCAATTAAACGACTTATCCATATTTTTGCCTTGAATGAAAACATTACACAATACGAAGTTATGTGGGCGAGCGGCACAAGTGATAAACGTTCTAACAGGATAATTATCTGGTGATTCGGATTCATTTCTTTCTCGTTTCGGTTTAGCATTAGCATTTAGCTGAGATTTTAGCATTTTTGTTTAATAGGTTCATACTAAGAAGGTTGAAAAACGAAGAAATCTTTTTTCTTTCAAGAATGAATTTTTCTTATCTGACCATTTGAGACGGAGATAACTCATTAGCACCGTCACAAGCTGACTGACCACACTACTTTCTCAGAGCTCAGTTTTGCAGAAAATTGTGCTCCTCTGTACAATTTCGCATTTCCCTTTATTTTAAGCGAGAGGTGAGCTCTCAAAAATACGCTCGCACAGAACAAAAGGCAATTGTACTTTAAGCTGTCAAATCAACCTGATAAATGCACAATAATGGTAACATATTACGTCCGAAATGGAGGAGAAGACGAGTTCACAAAATGCGTTTTTTATTCAAAGAAGGAGCGAATCCCTAAATACCTGGCGCACCGTAATAAATATCACCCAGTTCCCCGTCTTGAGTGAACTCTACTCCTCGGGGGATGTGAGAACTGCACTAGATAGGAATACATACAGCACTTTGCTGCCTTCTAATCTTCTTTTCTCTGAAAACACTTGGGTGGTTTTCAAAGTGTAATTTTTACACATAGTAGCGAGCTGAACTGGGTCTATTTTCTATTTTGGCTCGAAACTGCCAAGACATTTTGCTAGCTCAGGGACATATTGTGCTTGCAATTTCTTAGACAAAAGCTATTCAACAATTCAACCTATATCAGGCCCAGAAGAGCTAACTAAATTTGTGGCCAATGAAGAATTCGTATTTTTGCAGAGTTCAGTTGGCAGCCACCGGAGAAGGGAACTGCATCAGCGAGCAGGATTATTTTATAATGCAAAAGGAATTAAAGTCAAATTAAGCTTGTCTTATTTCTCCGGTTGGTCAAGTGGCCATTCCGAGAAAAGGCCTGAAGATTCAAGTGTTTGAATTGAAATGAGCTGGCTTGTGTACTATGCAGATTATCTGGTGTTGTTCTGAGATAGCAGTAATGGTAACCTTTTCTGTTTGGATGCGCATATTTATTTTCAATTTTCGAAAAAAATTATGGTCATAAAATTTTATGTAGTTGCCGGATCACATTCTGCGGTTGGTTTTCTTACTCTTGGTGCTGTGTGTGAGAGAAGAGCAAAAACACACACACGTCGCGCTCCACACAGCACAAAGATCTCATCGGTCAATTTTACTGGCTCATTTGGGACGACACACGAGAGCAACATTACAAAATGCTTCGGTACCTATCACTGCACACTACAAATCTTTCTCGGCGTAATGTGTAATGGACACAGAAATTGAAATTCATTGAGAAGTTTACGTCGTACACGACTCAAATTATCTCAGAGAAGAAATACTCGCTCGTTTTAAGTTCATCCACACACAGAGAATCGTCCTCAAAAGAGACTAGAAAATCAGAGGACGGCCACTTTTCCTCGTCTTCAAATTGCAGATATCTACAATCTCCTCAAGAAAGACTACTCACTACAGCTTCTATGGATAAACTTTTTTGGTAAGTAATTATGAAAGCCTTCGGGAATTTCTGTTTTGCTGGAGATTTTCATGGATTCCATGCGTATCATTTTATTCAGGCTTATAAAGCTGCACAGTCTAAATTGCCTCCAAACAATGAAACAGAAATTCGGAATTCTGTATTTTTAGGATGACTATTGGCTATAGACTTTGCATAGCCGCACTGTTGACTGTGAAATCAAGTGAGACATCCAAGATACTATACGATTTACGCAGAGCAATTAATTTTAAAATGCCTACAATGCACAGTGAACCGAGACAACATTTTTATACTCTCGATGGGATTTACGGCTATAGCGGCCCCTCATCGGATGGTCTAGATAACAGTTTAGTAATTATATATCTTGCCCATTTTGCGTGAATCGTTTAGTTAATAGACTATTGTAATTTAGCAACGCGGCCGCATGATACCCATTTATCTCTTCAAAGTTTTTGTCATCGGACATTTTATTTTCCCTTCATAAATAATTCAAAGAAATCAATTAAGCTTGCGTGGACTCCAAACGATATTAGTGCCGCGTCGTCATCCTTCTTTCTGTAATGGTAAGTGCGCATAAAGCAGCAGTGATTCTACTTGAGTTGGCGACTTTTGTGAATTGCGTTCCTGAGACTGCACACACAGGCATGATGAGTATCGAAGGTATTTTAAAAATTTGATTAAGCACGTGTGCAAAATTACATAAATGTACATTTGCACGGATTAGTTGGGGAGAAGTTATCAGCGCTGAGCTATGTGCTCAGAAAAGTGAGAATCTAATGAAAATGTAAATGGCTCTTGAGCGAATGAAAAATCTTAATTTTAAATTACTCGTTCCTCGCAAGAAAAATGCCAGCGAGTTGGTTTCCTGAAGGTAGGAAAAAGCAGAGAAGGGACTGGGTTGGCTCGACTCCTAAGCCATGTGCTTCTCCCTCAAGAGAAGGAATTAAACGTGAATTCTAAATTAATTTCTGTTTTTGACCTGTCTCAAAAAGCCAGTTTGACCACTCTTCATACCTGTGATAAGAAGATGAGTGGAATCAAATAATTATGATTAAACAGAAAAACGCGGTGCGATATCCCGCTGCACTCACAGCAAAAAAAATGTTGAAGGTTTAGAGAAAATGTTTTTTGTGTGTTGTGAGTGATCACTCATTCAGTTTACCTAATTTTCCCCTAGTCTTATCCATCCCAGAGTACCTATGCAAAACAGTTTCGAACATACTTACCCTCATTTTCCATTTTATCTACCCTCTCGTGTA
The DNA here is from genome assembly GCA_027744115.1 of Acrocyrtus sp. NNG-2020. Taxonomy (NCBI): domain Eukaryota; kingdom Metazoa; phylum Arthropoda; class Collembola; order Entomobryomorpha; family Entomobryidae; genus Acrocyrtus; species Acrocyrtus sp. NNG-2020. The sequence goes on along the minus strand of JAHZND010004620.1, from coordinate 1,196 downwards.
CCTGACAAAATTTTTCAGATTTTCTGAACAACCACCTCTCTCAAGCCTGAATGAATTAATTGGTCGCTTGACAAACACAGAGCAAAAGCTCCGTTTAAGCCGTTGATTGCCTTTCAAAAGATCTTCCGAGAAACAGTTGTGCTTATTTCTATACCCGCTCGACACCACAATCGTGGTGAACTTTATGAAATTAGTGACTTTTTTTTACCTCTCCACTCTGGACTTCGTGTGGCAGTAGATGATCTTTATGGGCTCGCAAGTTGCATTTTTATCAGCTTGAAAATTATGATATGACAATAAACATAACCCTTTTTAAAATGGCGTCCAAGCATGAAAATGAATTGCAAATTAGCATATTTCTTTCGGACACTATTCATTCCCATCAAAGCATTTGGCATGCATTAATTAATGCCTGTCCCTCATGCGAAATAAAAGTGCTGTTTCATCCCAGCAACATTTTTTATTTATTCATTATTTCGCTGAAAGTTCCCTCTCTTACTGCCCTAATCGTGGCGTGGGCGGTCGGTTTCACCTGGCTTCATTCTTCTTCAGCGCACTCTCCTTCATTCATAAACACTATGTTAATGCGCAAACATACGCAACGCTAAAATATTTCGATGATTTCGTCATCTCCTTATAAAACCAGTTAGAATCTAGAGAGAAATTGCACGTGAGCTTGTCGAGCGCGTCTACAACAGCAAAAGAGCAACTCTCAGTTCCCTGTTTTTCGTTGAGCTTGGACTCATTCATACTTTTCGAGGCTAGCAAAAAGTGAGCCTTTTTTCTTCAATATCTAGCGATGATGGCACAAAATGGCAATCACTTGTCTCTGAGCTATTCAAGTATGTAGGTCCTTCTACCCATATCGCCACGATGAGAAGGTAGGAAAGACATGAAAAATCACCTGCCTTTGAGCAAACAGGCGTACTGTTTCTACCGATTTTGTTTACAGTTTCTTGCATTATTTACCTGTCTGTACTAACAGTGATAGCGATGATAGCGCAGAATGGAAATAATTTGCATTTTATTAACTGGAACTGGAGAATATATAAAATTATTAACTACCTTTTACAATAGTTTGTAGGTTTTCATAATTCCATATTTATTTTATTATTATGGGTATCCTTGAAAACTCAGCTCGCGGATTGCGTTTCGGCACATTTTTTTCTTAAAGGGATTGTTGCATAGAAATGACA